>JZKD02S2403051.1:235727-246084 GCA_000966675.3 Picea glauca
ACAAAACAACAAAAAATATTGGTTTTAGTATTGCAGAACTCCTCTGCAATGATCCTAAAGGTAACAAGATGGTCCACATTTGAATGCTATCTCCTAAACCTGGCCTGGCCTTTAACTCTTTTACCGTGACTTTCTAGCCAAAGGCTAATCTTCTTTTCCAAAATAATTCCATAAAGCTTGGCTAAAATCGGGCTAATCATAATGGTCCTATAATTAGAGGGAATGTTTCTATCCCCATTTTTAAAAATAGGAACAATGAGGCTTTGTGTCCAGGGTTTAGGGAAGCCCTGCTTGACTGCTAAATTGAAGAGCTTGTGTATGTGAGGGATAAGGATTGGCCTTGCGATTTTAAAAATTTCAGCTTGGTAGCCTTCAATGTACTTAGCTTTCCCATGTGCAAGCCTCTTAACCCCGAACTCTATGTCATCTAAAGAAAAAAATTCTTCCTTTGAAGGGACAATAAGAATGGTGTCCATGGTATTAGGGAATTCGTAAAGACTTTTAAGGTAGGAATTCCAGTCCCTTAAGGGAATCCTATTATTTTCTTTAGTATTGCGTTTTAGAATCTGGCTCTAGAACTTCTTAGGATCCAACTTATATAGTTGTGAAAGTTGTTCTTACCTTTTATTGATATAGTACCTTTTTTTCCTTTTAATTAGAGCTTTGTATGTATTGATCTTATCGAGTTTTAAGGACTCATTAGAAGCATCCCTAATGGCTTTCCTAGCAATTTTAAATTCTTTATCATACCAAGGGTTGGTCGTTCTATTATTCTTTTTATAGGACACCTTGAAAGAGAACTTGTTAATAGAAGTGGAAAGGGTAGTTGCAAAATTATGATAGAGTTCTTCAATGTTGTCCTTATAAGTTAAGAGATTTAATTTACTATTTAAATCCTTTAAGAAAATGTCAAATTTACTTTTGTCAAAGCGCAAATTCCTTTGATTATCAGAATTCTCTTCAATGGTGCTCCTATGCATGGAAAAGTTTAGAGTTAGGGTTAAAGGTTTATGACCAGAGTTAGACTCATGTTCATTTAAAAGGTCAAAAGTTGCTATTTGGTTGGAAACGAGGATATCATATACCACATAATCTACAACACTACTACCTAGCCCTTGAATACAAGTCATCTGGTTGGAGTTTGGCCACTTCATTACTCCATTGCAAATTATTAGGTCTTGAGAGCTGTAGAGCTTGACCAACTCAGTGCCAAACAAATTCTCAATTAGGTCTTCAAAGATTCTTTTGTAGCTATTAGATAAAACAAGGTCCCCATCTAACCATAAAGGATTATGGTTGGAGTCATTACTTAAAAGAGTAGCTTGTTTAGTTGCAGCCCTAACATTAAAGTCTCATAGCAGGAGGATATTACCTTCATTTTTCAAACTATAAATATCTTGTTCTAAATTATTATAGGGACAATTGTTATCTAGATATTTTTTCTTATAAAAAGTAGAATTAACAGGTGCAAAATAACAAATTGCTATATACATCTTCTTAGCATTGGTGTCTGAAATTTCTATCCAAACGTACTGATTGAGAGGGTCAATCTTATGAAGTTGAATGTGAGGAGAAATGCTCTTTCTAATATAACAAGCTATGCCTCCTATCTCTCTACGGTGGGATTTTTTGTTCCACGTCGACCATAAGACAAATCCTTCTATGTTAGGGACCTTAGACTCCTCATGCTCCCAAGTTTCAACTAGACAAATAATATCAATATCACTTGGGATCCAACTTATCATAGGACCTTTGCGCCATGGAAAGCCACGACAGTTCCAAAATAGGATCCCGAGTGTCCCAAATTAAAAAACCCATAAAAAAGCAAAAATAAATAAATTTAATAAACAATAAAAAAATACAATTTTAATAAAAAACAAACCAAAAGTTTAAATTAAAAAAGCAATAAAATAAACAAATTAAAAACCATAAACAAGTAGAACTAATGTTGTATTGCTTTTTTTTTTCTCAATATATAATTATAATTATGTTTATGATGTAACTTTCATTCTAATTTAATTAATATTTATATTGAAAAATATTATATAAATGCAATTATAGATAATGTTAACTATAGAACTATATTTTAGTTTTTGGAGGGCAATTCAATTGGCAAGTGTCGTGAAAATAAAGTTTTATGAGGTTTCGAGTTCAATTCCCCTTGATTTATCCATGTCTGCTGAAGGGGCATACATAAGCACCTGGAGGTTATAGTGGTAGCGGTCGAAATCAACCCCATGTCACACAAGTACAAGACCGACGTAGTTGCCGATTCCGCCAGTGATAAAAAAACAAAAAAAAACAAAAAACAAAAAACAAAAAACAAAAAACAAAAACAATAGAACCATATCTTATTATGTGCAAGTTAACTGTCAGAACCATATTGAGGTGATACAACCATATAATTCAAAGGAATTATATTTTTTTAAATTATGATATTTTAGATTATATAATTCTCCCAAACTAAGTACATTATTTCTGAAGTAAAACAAACCAAAAAACAATGTACTTACAATATTGAACAATTCTTACATATATTTTTTCTCTTATTTCTCTTCTTTTTCCTTGGTGGTAAAAATTGCAATTTCCATTGCCACATCAACACATACTTAATATTTTGCAAATAAAAACAAATACAAATTAACAAAAATATATTGATAACTAGAATGACAATGGCTACCTAAGTGTTTGCCCTTGTAGAGTGTAAATGAAAGTGACTTTTACATTATTTAGGTAGGGGATTTTTCAACAACCACAACATAACCATTGTAGATATGCAAGTATGATTTTAGTACCTACTAGGTCTTTGAGAAACCTCGGTGCTATGTAAACATTAGAGGATATTCCAAACAAATTGGACATAAAGCATGATCCTGTTGATTAGAATACTTGGTAGAAAAAGAGAAGAAATATTCATATCAAGAAAAAAAAAAAGAAGCTTGGACATTAGTTGTTGCAAGATGGGGTATAACAAAGCTACTTAATTCTCAATCCTCAGAAGCCCAAAAGCTTTATACAATTTAGTGTTAATGCCATTCCTACTTACATATTACGCACTAATCAATGTAAGACGGACAATTTCTTCCTAAATCTTGAGCTCAATAACCAAACCCACTCAATATCTCTTATGCTCATAATCATAAGAAATTAGAATCTTTGCAATCGAGTCTTGATAACTATCTCAACACTTCAAGTGAGCGCGCACGTGACATAAACAATGGCGCTTTGATTTTGAGATAGGAGTGCATTGGACCATGCCAACTCATTCAACTCACCCACACCATCATCAACCAAACCTTGAGGAACTATTAGTAATCGAATTTTTGTTTTGCAATTAGTTGGCACATATCCCAATGAATTTTAACCCAAAGTTTTAAAGTTTCATACCATCTCAGTTGGAAATTTATACAATTTTAATTAAACTTTTGAATTTGACCTCTTCCCGAGGAAGGAAGAGACAACAATATCTTAGGTTATCCTTGTTTTAAAGGACACATTTGTGTATTGATTTATACACAACGAAGTAATGTTAGAAATGATTCTAGCATTACTTCTTAACATTAAATGTTGGCTCCAATGCATAGTACTTATCCCATCCCATAGCCCATCCCATAACGCATTTTCCATTGAGTTGATCTCTCATTTCCACCTACACCACCATGCAAACATGTTGGTTCTTTGTCCCATAGAAAAGCACCAGGACACACATAACATCCTTCTTTCTTTCTTTCTTCAAGATAGCCGCTCCATACCATCCTTCTTTCTTTTCTTTCTTCAGGATAGCCGCTCCAGACTACCAGTGTCCATTTCCTTTGATCCATGCAGACTCCTGTACATTCACTCCAGACTCCTGTACATTCACTGCAGACTAGCACAAATCGTTCAAGGCGACTTAATTACAATTCTGTGAGTTGTTGCTCAATTTTTGGAACAATTAAGGTCTAGATGTTTTCTCTTCTAATAAAACAAACTTTTAAGATCATTAAGTTTCTAAACTGAAATAGAGCTAGTATTTTTTGTTTGTTACATTTCTAAACCATAATAGAGCAAGTCTTTTCTGTAAGCCCAGGCTCCAACTGATATATGGTAGCATATTTTCTGCCAAACTTAAAATTTGGCACTTCAAGGAAAATGCACTAAACAACAAAAACTTACAAGTTACTATGCAATTTATACTAGCATGTTTTCTGCCAAACTTAAAATTTGGCACTTCAAAGAAAATGAACTTAACAACCAAAAAAACTTACAAGCTATTATGCAATTCATTTTACATTTAATAGAATCATAAATTTTATTTTTTGTCAACTTGTTATGTATATACACAATTGTTTTGAGATATACAATACTTACATAATATATTTCTAGTATAATATATTTTTTTGACATCTAACTTCTTCCACTGCACATAAAAAAAACTCTTCCAAAAAAATTCATAATTCTTATCATAGCAAGAAGTATGAAAACATGCATATGGTTGTCAATTATTAAGCTCATTGACTCAATGACTGCTATTGTATAACCATGAGCACTCTTTTCTATTATTAATGAAAATACCAACTCTTTTCTATTATTAATGAAACTACCAACATAAATAAGAAATACAAAGTTATATAAACATAAATAAGAAATAAGAAGTTATATAAACATATAAAGGGATGTGATTTTCTGTAAAAATTGAAACAATTTAGAAAGAGATGTACCTGAAATCAGAAACAGTCAATTTAATAAAATCATAAATTTCACTTTTTCAGTCAACAAATTGTTATGTATGTGCACAATTGTTTCGATATATACAATATTTATAGAATATATTTCTAGTATAATTTATGTTTTTGACATCTAACTTCTTTAAGTGCATATCAAAGAAAACTCTTCCAAAAAATCCATAATTCTTTTCATGGCAAGAAGTACTAAAACATGCATATGGCTGTCAATTATTAAGCTTGATTAATGCTATTGTTGTATAGCCATGAATAGTCTTTTCTATTGTTAATGAAAATACCAACTCTATTAACAAACAAAATGTTATATAGACATATAAAGAGATGTGATTTTCTGTAGAAACAAAAACAATATAAAAAGAGATTTACCTGAAATTAGAATCGTTGAATTTTTTTTGAACATTTGATCTCTTTATAAGCCACTTGGAAAGAATGGCATTCCCATATTCAAGAGCCCAAATTTCTACAAACACATACATCATTCCCAAGGCCTCCACCAAATCTGAAACGGGTTTCATTCCCTTCTCCTCCTAGGCCTTTACCTCTTGTAGGGCCAACAAATCAACATCCACCTCTCTCAAAACCTCAAAAATACTTCTAGTCACGTTTGAAGTTTCGCAAGGTCTAGTATTCAGTCCACCATCACCTATTGGAGACATGGGAAGCTTTTTAGGACCAAGAATATCAATGTGGCTTAAAGTTTTTGAATGGTAACTAGGATCTACATTTAAAATTGTCCACCCACGTCTTCCATGGAGACTGCTACTTGAATCCCGAATGAAATTAGGCTTTGAATGCCTCATTTGGTTTAATGATATTTCATTTTTAGAAGGATTTATGGTTACCCTTAATCTCATTTTGGAATCAAATCCTTCACCATAATTCCATTTTTCCTTTGGGTTCTTCATAGAAGTAACTTGTACTATCATTAAATCTTGGGAATGGCTTCTTCACAGAAGTAACTTGTACTATCATTAAATCTTGGGAATGACTTCAAAATACTTATGGGCACCTTCATGCTTAGGCCTAAAAGAAGTAAAGGCATTACATTAAGGTCCACAAATAGCCAAAGTAGATCAATGGAGTCAAATACATATCAAGTGACAATATCAATGGAGTCAAATACATATCAAGTGACAATATCAATGCAGGAATGCCTAAATCATGTGCTAAAATGGGAAAAAGGGTAAACACAAATAGCTAAACCATGGACAATGAAACAAAGAATAACCCTTGAATCGAATTCAACCTGAAGAAAACCCAATTGCATAGTTTTTCTTTAAATAAGTTTTAATAGGGACTTGAGCATCCTTGTTAGTTGAATATATCCTTGTTAGTTGAATATATTAATAGGGACTTAATATTATGTCTAATGTCAGATGACCTGCAAGTTTTTCTTACATAACATGGTGACAAGCTTCTTATGCAGAACATCTATATCCACTTCACTCCTTCCAATCATATGAACCAAAGCACCATCATAAAACCCTTGCACGTATTTCACAATTCAATGTATTAAAGGATTTACGCTGACCCACTGAAAATACCTACACGTATTTCACAATTTTATGCATTAAAGGATCTGTGCAGGCACATTGAAAAATACCTACACTTATTTGACAATTCAATGCATTATGTTTACATTTTGAGCAGTGGGTATTGGTTTTATTTCCTTATGAGGATTGGCCAACGTATCGACAAATGTTTTTTTCTACAAATTAATATTGCAATGGACGAAATACACAATATTATATGGTTAGTAATCAACAAAATACCCAATCAATGTTTTAGATATGGGTTTGAGTAAGGATCAACATATGAGATAGTTGCACAATATACAATTTTAATGATCGTTCGAGTCTCCTTGTTAGGTTATGTTCATAATAATTATACATATATTGATGGCATAGATTTTTGTGGAAGCTTAAATGAACTTGGAATTACTATCATCAATATTTCTTAGAGTTTGCATCGATTTTGTGGAAGTTTAAATGAACTTGCAATTATTGCCATCAATTATCCTCAGAGTTTGCATCAATTATCTTCAACAAATCTTAAAAACATTTACAAAATCTTGGTGAAGCATGATTTGAATATACGTGCCTTTAAGCTCCTTGGTAACAATGTTTGAATCTGTTACGAATATTTATGATTCCATAGGCTAGAGAATGAACTGGAAAATAAAATAATTTAATGCCACTCAACTTATCTCCAACAAATCTTTAAAAATACCTGCAAATTCTTAAAGAAATGTGAATTTTGTTAGAAAAGTAGGTGTGCTCGTTTAACCATAGACAATATAGAAATATTGTCACCCAACCATAGGTTGAAGCCACCCTCGAGCACCTTAACCTTGACAGAGAATAATTCTAGAGGTAAACCCTAGGCCTAATAACCAATCAAGGTAGTGTATCACTCTTCAGAGTTAGCATACCAAACATAAAGTTGAAACCATAACCAAGAGAGAGTCCAAGACTGAAACAAAAAATACAAGCTGCAGTAG
Organism: Picea glauca; assembly: GCA_000966675.3. Classification (NCBI taxonomy): domain Eukaryota; kingdom Viridiplantae; phylum Streptophyta; class Pinopsida; order Pinales; family Pinaceae; genus Picea; species Picea glauca. Next base: position 242,952 of record JZKD02S2403051.1, read on the forward strand.
CTGCAACTGCAACTACTCTCCGGACTTGCACACAACTAATTTCTACCGTTGCGAGTTGTGTCCTTCAAATGAGCTCTGGCATCCTATATTTATACTGCTCCTCCTTATATGTCTGGGCCGACTTCTCATTCTGGAGGCTAAAAACTCAATATTAAATATTTCCTTTAGACTTGTCTTCTAGGGTTATGTCCAATGCTTTAGGGTTTCTTCTTGCTTCCCAGAATATTCTATTCTTGTCATGGTTACACGTGGAGGTTAATACCTCCCGCAAATACCATAATATCAACACTCCCTCCTAGCTAGGGAGGTATTGAAAACAATGGTATTGAGCACAAACATACCATTCAACTGGTAGCATCATCATAGCCACACATGCTATCTCATGATTAGATCACGAGCACCATCATCACTATCAGTATTATCTGATAGCATCAACTACATCATCTCTCAAAGCCATACTCCATTTGAGTAATCATGCATGATGCTAAATAAGCCACTCACTCCACAAAGTGATACAAGAACCATTCTTCTAATCTGGACATATGTCCTAGAAGAATATCTATTATAATAGATGCTAGAAGCCATGCCATGGGCTACAAGGACTATTCTTCTAATCCAGACATACGTCCTAGAAGAATAAATGTCCTGGACCATTTTCCATCTGGAGAATGTCTGTCCACCAACACATTGACTATCCATCTAGTTGATAATCATTTCCAACACTACTGATAGTCTACATGGCAATCAGAACAATGCAATTCAATAGAATACAATTGTGTCTATCCATAGTAGTACACAACTACTATCCGGTGGTACACAACCACACCAAGTAGCACACGACTAATTAATCAATGACACACAATCACAACCAGTGGAACACATCCATCATAATAGCATACATCTATTGTCTAGAGACATGCAGTCTCCATAAAAATCATATCATCTGATATCAACCTGCATAAAAAAATACCATGATATAAAATGAGTTATCTGAGCCATTCTTCCACTCACATATATGAGATCTGGAAGAGCATTTTCCCTCAAAAGGTAAAACATCAGCCATGGGCTATCTGGAATATTCTTCTCAATCATAGAAGAATAACTGTCCCTGATTTCCGAGCTTGGACCATTCACCTAACTGGGCCATTCCTCCGACACTAGTCATAGTGAAACCTGGAGAGAGTGAGTCTTCCCTAGGGAATGCATATCCCTGATTGCTGAACCTAGACCATTCACCTAACCGGGCCATTCCTCCGGCACTAATCATAGTGCAACCTGGATAGAATGAGTTTTCTCTAGAGAATGATTATTCGAACCATTTCCTAATGGAAATTACTGTCCTGCACCAACCTCCAAAACGAACTATTCTTCGAAACTGTTCACAAATGTGAACTTTGAAAGAATGACTGCCCGGTGAGGTGGACCATTCTACTTGACCACTACTTAGAGTGACTACCAAGAATAATGACTATCCTAGACCATTTCCCCACACTGGCCATAAGGGGAATCACTGTCTATCGTACATCAACAATCTATCGAACCATTTTCATTACGAAAATGACTGTCTGATCTGGACCATTTTTCGAATTGGAAAATGCCTGTTCATCAGAAATCTCAAACCACTTTTTGAACTGGAAAGGAACTGCTCATCCTGGACCATTTTTCAAACTGAAAAAATGACTGTCCATAAATCAATAACACATCAGTGCTCCCTTCCAACCCGAGAGTAATCTCTTCCTTTTTTAATAAGTAAGTTGTCTCCACGAGCCCCAATTTGTTTCTTAAGTACACAACTTTTTCATCTTGGATAGAGGCTTTATCAGAATATCTGCTATCTACTCATGTTAAGTACCTGAATAGATATACAAATATAATTACCACAAATACTAAATACACAATAGATCCACAGAGCAATATAGAAGAAACCACACATTTATTATAAGAAAACCCTTGAGGTAGGGCAACACCATACAATGGATCCTATTCTAGAAGGGATCCTCTCTTGTTCACTTGCCTCTTCGAGGGGGTATCCTCCTATTGAGATTCAAATCCAAATACAATATTTCTCTTCATGTCCCATTACATTTCTTAAACCCCTTTATATAGTGCTACCATCACCTAAGAACATTCTAGAGGAGGAATCTTCTAGAAGTAGAACCTTCTAATAAATCCTCTTACATTTATTATATCTAACTACCATGGTGAGCCTTATTTAATAATATAGTGGACCTAGTCCACCTTACATTGAATGGCCCCCACTATTATTCCTATGGGCCCCTCCCCCCCCCCCCCCCCCCACTACCTCTTTAGCTACCTAACATTCCATCCCCCTTATGAAAGCGTTTTCCTCAACGCTTAATGTACAACCATATACCAGGGCCCCATGGATAAGTGTGGACCACAATGTTGAAGTAGGCTAGAGAACCAGGGTCCCATTGAGAAATGGAAGCCACCATGTTGAAGTAGTCCAACTGCCATTATAAAACAGGGTCCCATGTCCAATTTCTCATGTGAACTCCACCCAGAAGATATCGGCACCCCCTAACCAACTGAAAATGATGCTCCCAATATTGACACCTATCATGTGGATCCAAATAAGAATATCCATCCACATAGTGGGAAAAGGTCAAAGATGAATCTGGAAGGAACAATACCATTGTAGAATATCAGGCTGGACACTGGTAATCATAACTAGCTCCTAATGTGTCACATTTATGTTCTCTACAGAAGGTGGAGTAAAGTCATCAAATAAAATATGGAAGTGGTTGTCATCCCAGAAATGACAACTATCCATATACCAATCATCATAATCATTCTCCAAATCATACCAAGCATACATTTCTTGATGATATTCATTCATGATGTCTACCATAAGGTATCTCTCTTGAAGGAGAGCCAATGACCGTTGACTATTGTGATAACGATCTTTGTGGTCTTGTATATCGACTTTGAATGCTTCAATCATGTGTAAATGATGATGATGATGATGATGATTAACGTCCACTAAAACCGAATTGGTCTATCAAACCTTAAGAGGGTAACTGATTACTTGTGATTCTTTAGAATTTTGTTTCTGTGCTCGAAAAGCATTAAGAGAAGCTTTCCAAGATCACCATACTTTTGTTGAGTTAAG
>JZKD02S2403051.1:246988-309164 GCA_000966675.3 Picea glauca
ACAGTTGAATGATATCTCCTAAACCCGGCCTGGCCTTTAGCTCTTTTACCGTGAATTTCTAGCCAAAGGCTAATCTTCTTTTCCAAAATAATTCCATAAAGCTTGACTAAAATCAAGCTAATCATAATGGTCCTATAATTAGAGGGAATGTTTCTATCCCCATTTTTAAAAATAGGAACAATGAGGCTTTGCGTCCAGGGTTTAGAGAAACCATACTCGACTGCTAAATTGAAGAGCTTGTGTATGTGAGGGATAAGGATCGACCCTCCGATTTTAAAAATTTCAGCTTGGTAGCCTTCAATGTCCTTAGCTTTCCCATTTGTGAGTCACTTAACCCTGAACTCTATGTCATCTAAAGAAAAAATTCTTCCATTGTAGGGACAATAGGAATGGTGTCCATGGAATTAGGGAACTCGTAAATACTTTTAAGGTAGGAATTCCAGGTCCTTAAGGGAATCCTATTATTTTCTTTAGTATTGCGTTTTAGAATTTGGCTCCAAAACTTCTTAGGATCCAGCTTGTATAGTTGTGAAAATTGATCTTGCCTTTTATTAATATAGTATATTTTTTTACTTTTAATTAGGGCTTTGTACGTATTGATCTTATCGAGTTTTAAGGACTCATTAGAAACATCCCTAATGGATTTCCTAGCACTTTTACATTCTTTATCATACCAAGGGTTGGTTGTTCTATTATTATTTTTATAGGACACCTCGAATGAGAACTTGTCAATAGAAGTGGAAAGGGTAGTTGTAAAATTATGATAGAGTTCTTCAATGTTGTCCTTATAAGTTATGAGGTTTAATTTACTATTTAAATCCTTTAATAAAATGCCAACTTTACTTTTGTCAAAGTGCAAATTCCTTTGATTATCAAAATTCTCTTCAATGGTGCTCCTATGCATGGAAAATTTTAGAGTTAGGGTTAAAGGTTTATGATTAGAGTCAGGCTCATGGTCGTTTAAAAGGTCAAAAGTTTCTATTTGGTTGGAAATGGGGATATCAGATATCCCATAATCTACAACACAACTACCTAGCCCATGAGTTGAGAGTGCGTATCCATTGGAAACACCACATATAATATACCAAAAGAAATTTTTTAAAATGATTAATCCAATGGAACTGATCTGGTAGAAATATGAACACTCTATGAACTATGTAGTCCCGTCGCCGTCATGAAAAAACCCCAAAAATAGAACAATAATTTACGACAGAAAATCACGGTTTTTTCCGGAAAAACCCTGAAAAATTGCTGAATTTAAAATGTTCATAACTTCACTTCCCAGACTCCGTTTCGACTGATTTGTTTTTTGAAATTGGGTATTTTCCCGAGAGGATTTCAAATACCCATTTTTTTCCCCAAATTCAGCTCGTAAATATTCATATTTGAACCTGAAGTGCACCGCCCTATTTTTCTTCGCTAGAAAATTTCTGCAAAAATAGCAAAACATTCTTCCCTTCTTTGGCCAAGGAAAGTGATCTGATACCACTTGTTAAGTACCTATACCAAATATGAAAATATACTTCAATGAAATCAAGAATAAACCATAACCATTCACCATAACATGAACACAAGAATATAGAAAACCCTTGAGGTAGGGCAACACCGTACAATGGATCCTATTATGGAAGGGATCCTCTCATGTTCACTTGCCTCTTCGAGGGAGAATCCTCCTATTGAGCTTTAGATCCAAATACAATATTTTTCTTCATGTCCCATTACATTGCTTAAACCCATTTATATAGTGCTACCATCACCTAAGAACATTCTAGAGGAGGAATCTTGTAGAAGTAGAACCTTCTAATAAGTCCTCCTACATTTATTATATCTAACTACCATAGTGGGCCTTATTTAATAATATAGTGGACCTAGTCCACCTTACATTGAATGACCTCCACTATTATCACTATGGGCCTTCTGTCCCCCCACTACCTCTCTAGCTACCTAACATTCTTATTTAATAATATAGTAGACCTAGTCCACCTTACATTGAATGACCACCACTATTATCACTATGGGCCCTCTGCCCCCCCCCACTACCTCTCTATCTACCTAACAACTCATTTGTGGAGATATATTGAAGAATCACTTCTCTTTTCTGGACTTCATCACAGATAATGTAATGCTTGATCTCAATGTACTTCGGTTTTCCATGGAACACTGGTTTTCTTTGAAGGCTTCATATAGCTATGATCATTACAATATATCATGGCCGAATTCAACACTTCTGTTTCCTGCTAGCTCATAACATTGTGGCACGACTCAAACTTAAATATATCCAAGTATCACTTCTTTTGTCATCATGATATTTTTCCATGGATTAGCAATCCATCATCCCAAACTTTTGAGTAACTATTCTAATACACCATCTCTGTCATAGAAAGTTTTCACCATGCTTCTGTTGTATATGAGATACTCTTCATCGGGTTGTTTGAATCCATACACGGTCTTCTTATATCTGCATACATGAGTTTCTTTCTGGTATAAGCTTCTTTATCACTTTCTTTATTGGGAATAATAGTCTTTTACATGTAAATTCCAATCCATAGATACTACAAGAGGTATATTTGGTTTACTAGAACAAGTTGTTGTCATAGTCTTCTCCCTCCTGGAAGAATTTCTGAATATTCAATCCATTCATAAGTCTTTTTCACATTTTCTTACATACACTGTTCTTTATCATAACTTCCATTTCTTCTTCTCGATTGCTTTTTAGTGGATTCAAACTGAGCTGGTAGTCTTGTGATTCTCGGTATAATAATTAGTTGTTCTTGTTTTTCTTTCTTTCTTGGAATCTTCATGTTCTTCCTCATGTCTCTCTTTATCTCTTGGGTGCATGGGGTATTCTATATGCCCTGAAGATTTATAATTCTTCCTTTCATCATATGATCATGGATGTAGATGGACAACCAATGATACTTTAAGGCTTCTTTTCGAAGAAGACTTCTTCTGGAGTCAAACTGAACACATGCTACTTATCATGGCTGCTACTTTCAAATTGGAACATGGAAAGATACTTCATAATCCTCAATGGATCATATAATTTAGGGTTATCTCCCTCCTAATCCTTGCTTCATGCATGAATGCATGATCTTCTTTTGGAATTCAGTAATCAACTTCCTCCATCTAAGAGAGTCCATGCTTTCGTCTGCATCCTTATTACCTTTTGCAAAGTGTCACAAGTCTTTTTCTATTTTCCTCTTGATTGTTGACTTCTTTCTGTTTTGAATTCTTCTGGGTTTCTTCAAGTTTGATTCTGATTTTGGCTTATCTTGCAGTTGTTACTTATGTAATAGCTTCCATAAGAATTGTTACCAAAGATTGTCAACGTACTTAATCTTTTCATGTGTTTCGCTTGACTTGTAGTCACCGTGATAACAATCCTTATCCTTTTATTCTTCCATAGGTATTGTTTCCCTTGAACATATTTTCTTGTAAGAAATAGATATACATGATGTGTATAGGAACTATATAAACATGGTATATACAAGAGCTTTGAAGAATATTGTTACCTTGACTTAGAAGAAGAAGTCTATTTTATCCTGCTTGACTTTCTTGAGGGTTCCCTTTCTTCAACAATTGTTGCTTCGTCTGTTTCCTTCCTTTTCTTTAACTCATGACAATTGTTCTTGTAGTGACCATATTTTTGACAGTTGAAGAATTGTATCTTTGACATATCCTTTTCTTCATTTGGTTTCTTCCTTGAGCCAAACTTCTTCTTATTCCTGAAATTCTTGAACTTTACTGTGAAAGCTTGATCATTGTATTTCTTTTGGGATTTCTCTTTTGCGTTAATCCTTGATTCTTCTTGTGCACATCAAGTCCAAAGTTCTTCAAATGTGAGATACTCCTTTCTTGTGCTCATGCTTGCGGTAAATGCATCCCATGTCTTGGGAATACCATTGAGTACTATATTTACCAGTTCCTTCTATGAAATGGTTTCTTCAATAGCTTGTAGTTGATCTCTTAACTGAGATATTCTCACAAGGTATGATGTTATGCTGTCATCATCATTCATTTTCATGTCATGGAGCTCATTCTTCAGACTCATTACTTGTCCAATGTTTCCGACAAAGAAGAGATCAGTTAGGGCATCGTACATATTATTGGACGAGTCAAGATGAGAGATGTAGGGTATCAAGTGATATTTTACAGAGCCCACTATGATACTCATGGCATTGATGTCATTGCCTTTGAACTTCTCCATAACTGCAACGTTACGAGGTTCCTTCAATTTTCCTTCTTCAAACTGTGGTTCCACGATCTTTCCTTTCATGATATCCAACACTTTATTCTTGGTAAGGATGAGATCAATCCTTGTCTTCCATGCTTTGAAGTTAGAAGATCCTTCTAACTTGTTTTTTGACTTTATAGAGTAAGTCATGACTGCTTTGAATTTGACCAAAAACTCAAACTTGACATCTTATCTTGCTGAGCGTACCAGGAGGTGTGTTAGGCTAGGGTGCACTAGGCTATCTAGAAATTAGGTCAATATCTTCACTTAAGGTTCCTCAACAAGAGGGTTAGGGTTTCGTTGCTGCAACAAAAACTTTAACAACAACTGCAACTGTTGTTGCACCTGTTTTGTCACCTGAATGAGCAAAATAGGGATGCATACAAGCCCAGTTGGGTTAGCTAGGAAAGACAACATTGAATAAAGGAGTTAGAAACATCAAGTATAAGGAATAAACAAAGAACTAAGCTAATAACAATAAAAGAAACTAAACTAGAGTGCATAAGAACATTAAAATAAAAAATAAACAACACTCATGCCACTAATGGATAGGGTTGTATTAGTGGGAAAACACAAAAGAGAAAGGGAGACATATGGGTCCCCTCTTACTCCAAGGGAGGGCTCTTGGACCCCCAAATATTGAGCTCTTCTTACAAGTAACAAACTAGAATGAAATGGTGAAGAGAATCCAAAGTACATTCACTCAAGAGGTGATATGAATGGATAAATGAAATGGTGCTTATATACTCTTGATGAGAAAAGAGGATTCTCCAAGAGAATATACGCAGCATAACAATACAAATGAATTCCTTAGAAATATAGTGCACCCATGACGTCCTTTTACAACATATCTTTGAGGCATTATGCAACCAGTTCTTAGTGTGAACAAGGGGTCCTTTAGGGAACCCTTAGGTCTTTGACCAACCCCCCATTCATATTCAGCCGAGATTTGGGTGTCAAACCAACTTGAAAGATGAACCAGAAGTGGGTGGAAGGCCAACCAATATCATAAATGTGTCGTTCTGAGGGGTGCATGGTTTTTTGCATCCATAGTCGTGCATCGTGTACATGTGCGCTTTTCTTGCGTTTCTGGATGGTGCATGTGTGCACTCTCCCTGTGTAGTCTTAGCGCATGCTGATTTTATAACTGGTTGATAGTTTTGGACCTTTGGGAAATGCGTTTTTGGTCCATGAGTGAACTAATGGGTGTTTTGAAGATGCTGGATTCCTGTAACCATTTGTGGATGAAATTCCGGTGATAACAGATGCCCCCTGATGTGTGAGGTTAGGAGCATACATATAACCAAAATACATCAATGTTTCTTCTACTATGAGTACCTTTGTATGAAAGAGCGTTGTGGGGAGTTTCAAGACCGACCCATTGGGGGGAGAGGGGAACATGTAGGACCCAAACCTTTCGCAAGGGGTGAAAAAATAAAACTGTGTACAAACGAGGCGGGCATGCCCCATGCTCGTGTCATGGAACTCAAAAATGTGTAATACAGTAACTGAAGCTGTGTGTTGATGTAGATCACTGCAACGCCCTTTGAGACGGTTTGATAATGACAGAGGAAAATTCTGATGGTGAACAAACTCTGAAAAAGGTAAGGACACCTGTGAGAAGTGTCGATGATATGCAAACATTAATAGTCTATCAAATTTCAGAGGTCTTCGACATATATAAAAACCATTGCAATAGTCACAAAGTAAGACCCACTGCCACATGATAAAGTGTTGAAGTCAAATGTTGTGGGGGTCAACGACAACAAAGAGCAATGATGGTTCTCTCTGTGCCGTTCGAGACTCCGCATTATAAAGGTAATGAGAGCCAAGATACTCTCGCCCTTCTGGGAACGGTGCTGATGTCGACAGAAAGGGAAACATGACTCCAAGAAGCAAAGGGATTCATGAAATCCACTGGGTAAAATTAGGAACCGAGAAGGAACATGGGAAGAGTCGAGAGACAAGGAGACGCAAGACTGCCCTTGGTTGGGGGATTTGTGAAGGAGAAGTGGCAACAATAATGAAACTGAATCTAGTATCAGGAGGACAACTAGATTGGGGTGAAATTGTGCCAGAGGCGTGATAAAGTAGACAAACTCAAAGATAAGGGGTACATTGACTGTGGGATGCTCGAGGTTTATGGATGATGTCAATAGGATTAGAAGATAATGTATGCCCCAACCAAGGGCGACATGGGTTGCTTTTGCCAGAAAAATAAATGTCGCCAAAGGTGACAACAAAAAACTACGTAAGGGATGAAAACAAAGGCTTTGTACAGTTACCAAAATAAATAAAGAATCAACTGGGAGAAGTGTACAGATATAGAAACGAGTGCCCCAATGCAATATGGCTTGGCCTGTGAGGGTGCAAGTTGCATGGAAAGCAGGTGGAGGGTGGGTTTCTATATTAGGTGAAATGAATGGAGGATAATCTGCAGATGGGAAAATTGATGGTGGATGAGATGGAGGGCTAATGATACTTTGGAGGTGCAGTCAAAAAGGCGAATCGGGACGAGATTACGTGGGAGTCCATTATGGGGAAGTTATAAAAATGAGGAGAAGGAGCATGCAGCTAATTCTCGGGAATGCAAAGACTAGGAGGAATCCTAGCTCTAGGGGGTGAAAGCAACATGAGTGTCAAAGTGCAAGGGGGACTATGAATGGGACAACTCATGGGGGGGAGAGTGCTACCAGGTGACAATACTGAAATGCAATGGAGGTGTGAGTACCGCAGAGCTGGATGGGGGGACATTAGAGGAAAATATCAGAGGGTGTGACTGGGATATGCAATTGATATTCAGAGGGAATGATTACATGCCAGTAGCGATGTTATACCTGAAATGGCCATGCTGATTTGTGGTGACCAAGTATCTACACACATGAACACCAAATACCCGATGTGAAAAATATCTGGAGATAAAGAACATATAATGATTATTTGATAATTTTGAGCATAATCATGCCTTCCTAGGCGTGAGGTGAGAAAAAGAGCACTCAGTGATGGAGTGGATCCCATGGGAAATCCTGAGTAGTTAATTCCTCGAGGATGTCTTCGTCGCAGTGGAACTGTCGAGAATATAGTGGATCCGGGGGGACAACATTGGTGACTGTCACATCGTGGTTGTCTTTGGGTGGTGAAGAGGTAGGGAGGGTGGCACACGGGGGTTGTGATGGTTTTCTCGACATAAACCAAATATCAATATACTATGGGTTGAAAATGGTAGTCAGGCATAAAATTTCCATGGGGAAATGAATTGGAGAATTGGGGGGATTTGGGGGAAAATCCTCATATAAATCATCCAGGAACCATGGGAGAGTAGGGAGTGCCTCAAGTTTCGGTGAGAAGATATGAACCACATCAAGTGATGGGGTAGGGGTATTCACTGGTTCCGCTGGAGGGGGGGGGGGGTGTAGGGTTTTGAATAAGGGCCATTTGGCGACGCCTGTATTCAATGATCATAGGACATTGATATGTGAAATGATAAAGTGATTCACATAGAGAGCAAGGACATCTCATACGTTCATTGAACGAGGTCGTGACATAGTGGATGTCAGTGACATGCGTGTGAGATGATGTGGGTGGAGGAGGTTCTCGCTGGAAGCTCTGGCGGACGACCATTAGAGTATGTCGAAATTGAGGTAACACCGGGAAATGGTGGGTGTAATGGCCATACTCAGAACATATGGCACATGTGAATTTGGTCCGCAATCCTTTGCTACCTGTGTTAGTGGGCGTAGTGGTAGCATTGGAGGAAGTGACGAGTGGCGTCGGTGCCCGCGGGAGTTGAATTAAATTGCGTAGCTTAGGGAGAGATGGGAACTTATTAGTGGGGTGTCTATATTTCTCGCATAGTGCACAAGGAGGCTGAACTCATGGTGGGGGTGAAGTGGCAGGCTCTTTATTCTTTCGTCTGCCCCCCCGCTGTAGCAGGGGTGCGAGTGAGTGGGGGTGTGGGTGGGATGGTGGGGGTAAGTATTGTAATCTGCATCAAGATTCCTTCTATTTGGGGAGGGAGGGATGGTTGAGGGACCATCTTAGGTGGATGTAGATACCATACTGAAATTGCTAGCACCATATTGGGAAGGGTAAGTGTTGCAACTACCTAGAAAGCTTGTACACCCGATGGGGGGTAAAAGAAAGGGATTTGAGTAATGGCTTGGGGGACTGTCTCCCAAACCGGGATGTGGTCCCGAGGGAGGGTATAATCAGGAACAAGGGGAGCTGGAGAGTTCTCAAGGGGAGGAAGTAGCTCTGCAACTAGTGGGACGTCAGATAGTAATGAAGCTTCTGTGGGAGGAAGGGTACCTCCCGTTTTTGTTCCATTGGATGAGATGACACATACTTGTGCTAAGGGATGTATGAGCGGAGGTTCTCCATGGTATGTCCCTAGCAAGGATGGGTCTTTGAGAATTCCGATACCCATTTCAATGAGTGGGTAAGCCTTGGGATTAGTGTGAACAAAGGGTAGGATATTATCGATGTTGGAAGAAGGGTTGGGCTCATAGTGTGACACTTGGTCAATAGTGATGATCTTACTGTTGTGAGGGAACATCATTGTGAGAAACACAGAAGAGGCCACAACCTTCATCGCATACATGTAGCTACGTCCGAACAAGATGTTGTAATCAAGCGGAGCGTCGATAACTTCAATGTCAATGAGGATAGTTTTTCCCTTGAGTTCAACAGGGACATTTTGGAAGAGTCCCTCGAAAGAGGAGGGTCATCCGTCGTAAGCTCTCAGAGTAATGGTGGATGGTATGGGCTAAGGAGAGCCAAGTTTTTTCCAGAAAGTTTTGGACATGATGCATGTGGATGCACCTTCATCAATAATGCAATGGTGAACTATGATGTTCCACATTTTAACCGGTATTTCGAAAGCGACCAAAGCAGGGAGACAAGGTTCCCCACTATCTATATCAAAGGTGATAAGTCAAGTATCAGTAGGGTCGACTGCCCCCAGAGTGGAAATTAATGATAGGTTTGAAGAACTTCTAAGACTGACATGGCAGCGGGGGATTGTGCCAAGTCATTGACCAAACTATAATTGTGGGCCGTCCTAGCCTGAGGGTTGGTGACATTTCGTCGTAATGGGATGTGTGGAATATAGAGGGGTGTGTCGGTATTAGGGTGAGGGATCATCAAAGGTGGGCGAGTTGTGACTAGGGTGGCTTCCGACGTAGTGGGAGTAGGGTCAAAGGGTGCACTGTATTGATGATTGCACATTTGTAGAAGGACTTCCTCCTCACTAGTGAGGAGGATAGTGCGATCGGTAGGAGTACCCTGGTTTGGATACTGACCCATCTATGGTGGGGTTGGATGCATCTCCTATTGGGTGTTCATCACCCCTTGGTGTGGAATAGGGTTTTGTAGTACAACAAGGGGTGGTTGCTGTACATATTGTTGTGGGGCCTACTGGGGGGCAGGCAATGTTGGGGGATGTGGTCCACTTCCAGACTCTTTCATCCATTTGAAGTCAACGATTTGAGGGAAATGGTGAGTATAATGGCCATACTCGCCACAAAGGGCACAAGGGAAGTTTGTCCGAAGATTATTGTTGTTCTTCCCTTGCCGTTTTTTTGATTTCCCCCTTGGGGGTTGTGGTTCCCTTGATTCTGGTTGCCCCCAATAGGTTGATTCTGTTGGGAGTGGTTCTGGTTTCCTCCTAGTCCAGTATTATTATTGTTTCAGTTTTTTCCTATCTTTTTGGCATTGTTCGACTGATGGGTTGGATTTGCTGTATTCAACTGTTCAAAATTTTGATATTGTTGAATGGGAGAGAGATGAACAAAGTTAACCCAGCGTGTGGAGATCCTTTTGGTGGAGCCACGGGCTGTGGGGGGATAGGAAATGGAAAGTACATATTATTTACTGGTAATGGTCCGTAAGGTGTATAGGAAGGCGTAGTGCTTTCATTAGAGTTAAGGGTGTGAGTTGAGGTAGAGGGGGTACCAGAACTTGGTTGGGATGCTAGGCATACTGTGGGTGATGAAAGTGGTCCGCTAATGGGTGGAGGAAAGGCAATGGTGTATGGCTGTTGATAAGGGGGAGGAGGATAATAAGGGGGTCCGCCATATGTTGGTGGATATTGAGGTGTTCCATACATAGGTGGTTGTTGGAGGTGTGAATTATGGTGTGTAGTGGTACCAATCAATCCATCTACTGAGTGAGACATCCTAGGTTTGTCTTGGCCATATGGCATGGGTCTCGGGGCATCAGGTAGTACTGTATATAAATATCCTGACTGTGAATAAATGAGTTCAAACTGTTGGGCCTTGCTGATGGCTTCTTCTTCCAATTAAGGGAAGGTAGCAACCACATCTTTGGCAAGGAGGGAGACAAGTGAGTTGAGAAACCAGTTGAGACATTGCTTCTTGGTGGCTTCTACTTTGCATGGACTACGTCACCGATGTCATTCGTGAATGTGGTCGGCGATGTGTGTAGCGGAGGTTTGCTTAAACTCTGAGAGTAGTTCGAGATCATTGTCATGACGGATTGGTAGTTGAAAGAAGGTCAAAAATTCTTTGGCCAAAGATTCAAAGGTCGTATGGGACCTCGATTTTTCTTCTACATACCACTTGGCTGATGGGCCAGTGAGTGTGCATTGAAATAACTTCAATCGGACATAGTCGTCCATGATGTTGTTTGAAGAGCACCATAAGTGGAAGGTCATGATATGGTTGGCCGGGTCGTCTTTCACTTTTCCTTCAAACATGGGAATGTCTGAAGGGAGTTTGGTAGGCATGGCGGGCCATGTGGGGTCATGCAATATAGGATCGTTGGTGAGCTTAGTCAGATCTGGTATGTTGAGGGAAGCCAAGTATGGCATTTGGGGTTGTGGTGGAAGATTAGTTCCAACCGTGGTGGGAATGTTTTGTGTGCATGACCTCGAAAGAGGGTTTGTTCCGGCCATGGTGTGAGTCATGTGTGTCCCTGACCCATGAGGGGGGCTAGGTGGGGTTGTGCTTCCTCCTGGGGAATAAGTGTGCCCCCCGCTTCCTTGTACAGGAAAGTGGGTGGATGGTTGATCTTGGGAAGTGGACCCAAGTAAATTGGAACCGAGCAAAGTGGATCCTAAGATAGTAGCACTCACAGGGGTGTGAGAAGGTGGAGCCGATGAGTTGGAAAGTCTAGGAACTCCTCCTAGAATGAGAGGGAGATTGAGCAAGCGTCTGGAACGACGAGGATTCTATGGGCCCCCTATGATGTCCGACTAGAAAAGTGGATGTGTGAAAATGGTGATGAGATCAATTAATGAACAAGAGATTTTGTATAACTTGGACCTTCACAATATATCTCACAATCGTATCTAATCACAAAAGCATCATACATAAATCAATTGATAAAGAAGCATACATGTGGGTAGGTGGTTCTTGTCCACGTGGGAGAACAAAGAAAACAAATGCTCGTGTCCTAAAATACGTAGCGTCCTTCCTCTCAAATAACACTGGACCTTCCAATAGCACTCAACAATGGGGTTTGAAGCCACTGTAAGAGACATTAGTGAAGGATGAAGTAATCGATTATAATGAGGGGTAGAGGGTGAATATCCCGAAAGAGCTGATGATATTTCCCAATAGCCACACAAAATCCGATCAAGGTGCAATTGCAACCCACAATTGCCACCTGGGTAGATGTCCTAAAATTTGGTAACTAGGTACCTCGGTCAGAGTGCAACATTTATATTTTTGGCCTAAGAAATGGGTCATAGGCTGGATCCCATCCAAGAGGTGGGTGCCTCAAGGGGGGATGCACAGAACATCCATACCTCAGCCTTCAACCCTTCACGGGTATCTCCCTGCCTTATGGTGTAAGAACACTTGACTTGGAGGATTTTAAAGTTCCCTATTTGATAACTTCTATTGTTTGAAGATGTGAGAACCAGATAACGGGGAGTTATTTGGATGCCTATCCCCGAGATCCTACCTAGACTAAAAAATTTCTTTTGGCACCTCCTGTGGAGGAAAACTTAGTGAGTTTATAGAAATATTTTAGATGTGGTTGTTTGAGATATTGGGGGTGTGAACCAATCTCATTGAAGTTAAGTGGGAGTGGGTAGTTTCATCAAGAAAAGGGTGGGGTGCTTTAGAATCCCTTTGGAGGAAACTTACTTCAACCTCCACATTTCGAGATGAAAACTATGTGAGTGAATAGTGACTTTGTGCGTGAACAAGTGAAAGTGTGCCAAATTTTTAATAAGTTAGGTGTCACCTTGCTGCATGTGGACTTCCTGTGGTCCTTACAAGTCTTGATTACCTAATTAACTAAATGCCATTGGTACAACCTTGTGGAATTTTAAAGTCCCTAGAGAACTACATGTGGACATATGGGTCCTTACCAATCCTTTAACTCCCTAGTGTGATTTAATGTAAGAAAGCTTCAAAAACTGTCCTAGATTGTGGACATGTGGGCATGTATGGGCCCGTTACAAAACCTTTAAAGTTCCCTAGTGATTTACTCTAAGAAAGTAAATTTCAACACTATCCTATCTTTGTAGCATGTGAGCATGTATGGGCCCATTGCAATCTTAAGATGTGTTTGAAAAAGAAACTAAGAGGAGTTCCGAGGGGGCTGTTGTCCTCTCCTAAAGATTTTGTCTTTTAAGGGAGATGAAATTTTCCCTCAATCGCTTTTGTGATTCTCAAGGTCACTCTATGGTGCGAGAGAAGAACATACTAAATGATTGAGATCTAATTTTTGGTCCCAATGCAAGCTTTATATGTGATTTATAATGATTCCAACTTAACTTTAATCAAAGCGAGCCATCCATGTGGAAAAATGAAAGCAAAAAG
Source organism: Picea glauca (assembly GCA_000966675.3). Taxonomy (NCBI): domain Eukaryota; kingdom Viridiplantae; phylum Streptophyta; class Pinopsida; order Pinales; family Pinaceae; genus Picea; species Picea glauca. The sequence continues at coordinate 260,015 of JZKD02S2403051.1, forward strand.
AGAAAAAATGATGATTTTAACCCCCTAAGTGCCTATGTTTTGACTATCCCTTCATGTGGAGAGGGAATCTAAGTGTGGTGCATATTACAATTTGCATAGAATCAAGCTTAAGAAGGCTACGGGCCCTCCAAAAATCACAAAAACCCTTACAATGTGTGGATTTCTAAGCAGATGCACGGGTCACAGAGTAGACAGAGGCTCATGTGGCGCCAATGTGCAACTAAAAAACAATCCTTTGGTGCAGGTGCGCAGAATGCGCTGAGAAAAACAGTGGGTTGAGCGCACGTGCGCTGAAGACGCGCTTGTGGGTCAAAAAACCCGCACTTTTGTTACACGGCCGTGAAGAAAATTTTGGACGAAATTCTCTTAGCTCAGCTTTGAATTTGGATTTTTCCAGGTAGGCTTGGGTCGGTTATGGTTCCTGCAAGTTAAATAAGCAAAAAGAAGATCTAAAATAACCCAAATGGGGGAGGAAATTGATACCTTTCCCCAGTGGAGTCGCCAATCTGTTGCACCCCTTTTGTCACCTGAATGAGCGAAATAGGGATGCTTACAAGCCCAATTGGGTTATCTAGGCAAGAAAACAATGAATAAAGGATTTATAAACATCAAGAATAAGGAATAAACAAAGAACTAAGCTAAGAATCATACAATAAACTAAACTAGAGTGTATAAGAACATTAAAATCGAAAATAAACAACACTCATGCCACCAATGGATAGGGTTGTATTAGTGGGAAAACACCAAAGAGAAAGGGAGACATATGGGTCCCCTCTTCCTCCAAGGGAGGGCTCTTGGACCCCTAAATATTGAGCTCTTCTTACAAGTAACAAACTAGAATGAAATGGTGAAGAGAATCCAAAGCACATTCACTCAAGAGGTGATATGAATGGCCAAATGAAATGGTGTTTGTATACTCTTGATGAGAAAAGAGGATTCTCCAAGAGAATATAAGCAACATAACAATACAAATGAATTCCTTAGAAATATAGTGCACCTATGGCCTCCTTTTATAGCATAGCTTTGAGGCATTATTCAACCAGTTCTTAGTGTGAACAAGGGGCCCTTTAGGGCACCCTTAGGTCTTTGACCAGCCCCCCAGTCATATTCAATCGAGATTTGGGTGTGAAATCGACTTGAAAGATGAACAAGAAGTGGGTGGAAGGCCAAACAATATCATAAATGCATCGTTTTGAGGGGTGTGTGGTTTTTTGCGTCCACAATCACTTATCGTGCACATGTGCAATTTTCTTGTGTTTCTGGATGGAACATGTGCACGCGCTCCCTGTGTAGTCTTAGGGCATGCTGATTTTATAACTGGTCGTATAGTTTTGAACCTTTTGGAAATGCATTTTTGGTCAATGAGTGAACTGATGGGTGTTTTGAAGATGCTGGATTCCTATAACCATTTGCGGATGAAATTCCGGTGATAACAACTGTAAATGAGTAAACATCCTCTCAATATATCTTCCAGCGGTTAGACTGTTCGGAGATAGTGTGGGCCCATAACCTGTTAGAAAAGTAGGTGTGCTCGTTTAACCATAGGCCGAAGCCACCCTTGACCACCTTAACCTTGATAGAGAATAATTCTGGAGGCAAACCCTAGGCCTAATAGCCAATCAAGGTAGCGTATCACTCTCCAAAGTTATCATACCAAGCAGAAAGTCCAAACCATAACCAAGAGAGAGCCCAAGACTGAAACTGAAAATACAAGTTGCAGTAGCTGCAACTACAACTACTCTCTAGACTTGTGGACAACTAAATTTTTGCAGTTGCGAGCTGTGTCCTTCAAATGAGCTATGGCGTCCTGTATTTATACTACTCCTCCTTAGCTGTCTAGGCCGAATTCTCATTCTGGAGGCTAAAAACTCAATATTAAGTATTTCCTTTAGCCGACTTGTCTTTTAGGGTTATGTCCAATGCTTTAGGGTTTCTTCTTGCTTCTCATAATATTCTATTCTTTTCAGGGTTACACATGGAGGTTAATACCTCCCGTTTAAACTTGCATCAGTTTTGTGGAAGTTTAAATGAACTTGCAATTATTTCCATCAATTATCCTCAGAGTTTGCATCAATTATCTCCAACAAATCTTAAAAACATTTGCAAAATCTTGGTGAAGCATGATTTGTATATATGTTCCTTTAAGTTCCTTGGTAACAATGTTTGAATCCATTACCAATATTTATGATTCCACAGGCTAGAGAATGAACCGAAAAATTAAATAATTTAATGCCTCTCAACTTATCTCCAACAAAAATTTAAAAATATTTGCAAAATCTTAAAGAAATGTGAATTTAATACACGTGTCTTTCACATATGCTACTTGGTAACAATAACACACATCCACTGCACTAAATATAAAGAATGTGAAGGCATTTAGTTGTACACTAAATCCAATGTATGTGATGTCAAAAGCTTTAAGCTACCACTCAGGGCAGGGGCTTGCTTCTTTGCAACTCCCCTTGTTGGGATTGATTTTGAAGCATTTAACCCTCAACAAAAATTACTTTAGAAAAATGAACGTGGTTGCATTTCAAATGAAATCAATCAAAATACATAACAAGGTAGATAAGCCACCCATTGGCTAGTCCTTTCCAATGATCAAAGGACATAATCTAGATTAGGACAAAAGAGATCATGATGATCACTATATGGTGTTTAGTAATAACATTTCAATGGTTAGTTTAAGAGTAGATTACATGCACCCTTGAAAACATATATGAAGCCATAAAAGGGTTTGAGTTTCTAAGATATGATACTAAGTTTGATATAGTTAATATGGAATGAATAACACATAATCCAACAATGATATGTTGAAGAATTTAATTTATAGTGGCAATATCATATTGTATTATTTTTTATGGTACATTTATAATTTTGTGATGTACTTTAGGAAGTTTTTGGTTTTTTCTACTTGAATAGAATAAACTATAGATTTTAACTATCTAGTATATTTATCTTATATGACAATCCTCATACAAATTTAGATAGTAAGGCATAAATTCTTCTACTTAAAAGAAAGCAGACCTATGTTATAAGAACTTTGACTAATTGCAAACATACGATAATTGTTTCATTTTGTTGAAGTCTTCTTCTTATGAATCCATCCACCATTATTGAAAGGGAGTTAGACTATAACACATGTGATTCACCAACATTGGTTTATTAGGCATCATTGATGGTTTCATTCGATTAAGATTTACTGGTATCTCTAGCTTATGAGCCATAGTGAAAGTAGAAGAGTAGTACACACTGACATTATCATAATTAGAATGAAACAACAAGTAGATCAACATCACTCCAAATTATCTTTTGAATAAGGGGATTAGGTGTTTCTTCACCTACAACCTTATAAACAAACATCACTCAAAGAAAAAATACCCCATAAAGTAGCACCAAAGTTCTATGAACCCTATAAGATCACCCTGTACATTGGACAAGTTGTCTACAAGTTTTCTCTTCCAACCCACTCAAATATTCATCTCATATTTCATGTGTCTTGTTTAAATAAGGTCATGGGATCAAATCACAAGGTGAAAAACAACATACTAAATCTTGATGAAGAAGGCTCCATTTAGCTCTAACTGAAAGAAGCATTGGATATTAGAAAGCGCTAATTGTGCAAGTGACTGTATGAGAAGTATCGATTCAGTGGAAATATTTTCAACTCGAAGAGTCACAGGGGAATTAATAGTGATTTTATAACAATTTCTTTATTTCCAGCCTTGAGAATAACACTACTAGTGAAGGGGGAGGGCATGTTAGGGTCCTACCCCAACCCCTCCTGCTTTAGGCTACCTAGGAGTTAGTCAATTGATGTATGTGGCCATCCTCTTTAAATAAGGCCCATTAGATAGTAGTGGATAATTATTTAATGTAGAAGGGTCCACTTTATAAGGCCCACCAGGTAGTTGGTACCCATTAATGATGGGACTACAAGTAGTTAGGGTTCTACTATTGAGAATATATTTAAAGAGAATAGGAGGCTATGGATTGTTTTGTCTTGTATTGTTGTATTTTGAGCTTTTCTCAGTGAAAGGTCACCCCAACTTAAGAGGCAAGTGAACATTGATTTCTTTCTTTTGATTATCATAATAGAAGGGTATATTTGATAACTTCAACTTATTTGTCTCTTGTATATGGTTTTTTGAAATTATATTCTCTATATACCTAGTTGTGTTTCAAGTCTCAAGGTTAAGGAACACTACATTCTACACCCGCTAAACCTCTAGAGATCTCATCATTAACACTAGAAGAAAATAAAGATTTAGAATATAGGATGTTCAATATGGAAGAGAAAATGGCAAGCATGGGAGCTACAATGGTAAGGAAGGATGACATCATAAATATGGCAAGAAAAAATAATTTGAAGCCTTCAAAAATGATCTCCAAGACATGAAGGAGACATTTTGAAAGTGATAATATTCCTTTGTACCTCTAAATCACCTACTTAAGAAAAGGGAAAGGAGAAAATGAGGGTTGAGTCCTAGTTTCATATAGAGATTGTTGAAGGAAAATCTCCCTACGGACAGGTAGATCTCCTCTTGAGAGCTAGACTCTTAACTCTTAAGACAAAAGATGCTTATCATGGACACTAACTTCCTTTTAGGTCTAGATAAACTAATGTGTGAGGAGGAAGGAGAAAAGAAGTACCTTTTATTGATGTTTGTCCCTGCATGGTCCGAGTTGAGCTCCAATCTTACGCTCCTCAATAAGCTTTGTAGACAAACAAAAGTACAAACAACTTCCTACTCTATTGAGATTAGCTCGAAATAGACCTATCTATTAGAGACAAATTCATGTTAGATCAAACATAGATTTGAAAGAAATAGGCCAAGCATATTATATTAAAGAGAACATCAACGAAGAATGCTTATAGCCATAGATGCGAGTGTAGCAGCTTTGACAAGCCTTCCTCGTCCAAACCCTTGCTCAAACAGTCCACACACCGAATGCTGATGTTCTGAAAGACACCTTCTTCATGAGATCATAGGTTATATGCTTCACAATTCTTTCCATCCCTTTTCACCATGAGAAGGGATGTTTAAATAGGCTTGGAGAGGCCCAACTACTTGAGATATCTTTGGGTTAATTTGAGGATTTTACTCCTTTAGTTATGGATCAGCCCAAGGATTCAAAGCCAACCACCTTCATATTTTGAGGGGATCTTTCCCTCAATCTTCTCAACAAACCAAATTTCACCTAGAATAGGTAGTGCTCCTCCAAAAGGGGCATCAGAGTGTTATAGCGCTCCCCAAAAGAAGGAAAGAAAGCACTGGTGTTATAATGCTCCCCCAAAAGGGTGGAGAGAGTGTTATAACACTCCCTAACAGTGTATGGGGGAGCGCTCCTCTCTGAAACTCATTTTTTAGTGTTTCTCTCAATGGCAAGAAACTTGTACTTCTAGTAAACCGATTCCTCCTCTTCATAACTAATCTTTGAGGTGTCCTAAGTGTCACTGTCATGTTGTTGGAGGCATGACATAAGCAAGAATCTAGTATGATGTCAACAACACTTATACACTTGTGGTGAAGATGCGACACTTGTGACACTAATGACGACACTTGCGACACTAATGACGACACTTGCGACACTTGCGAAGTGAGTAATTTTGAGGTGTAAGAGATTCCCCCCCAAAGTGTGAAGTTATAAGATGCGAACTGATAACTGAAATACTTTGCAGACTTTCAAGCAAGGGTACAGGCTCAGAGAACTTGACAGAAGCTGCACAGAACCATCAAACAAATGTTAAGACATGCTTCAAACCCAAGGTAGACATACCTATGCTTGAGTGATAGAGACTTACAAGATATGACCGCCATAAATACATTGCGGATCCATAATTATATTGACAAAACAGTATAGCCACTGAAGATACATTGTGGATCTATACTCCCATGACCTGAATTGATCGTAGCCACGAAGAATACATAGTGGATCTATGAGATGACAAGACATAGCCACGACCAATACAAAGTGGATCTATGTGACAATATATGTGTCATTGTTCAAAAGAAACTATGTCGCAACCCGGACAAAGTACATATCAGAGTGATCACTCAACCCAGGGTCTTTTTACCAATCCTGATGTAGTACAAATCTAACCATGTGAATAGATGTCCTGATGTCGAACATGGAAGAAACCATTTGATTACCGATCAATGATGTAAACCGTTAACAAGTACGAGGGAGATCACCATTGATGTCAATGATTCCCAAGGTACTTAGTACATTCCAACGAATGTGAATAGATGAGCTGAAGTCGAACATTCGTGGAATCATCCGATCAGAGTTTGATGATGTTAACCCACTGTCAGACACGAGGAGGCCTACCATTGAGGCATGCAGGTCCCAAGGTACTAACTGGTTTCTAGGTCTAATCCCTAGATAATGTGTTGAGGTCGACAGGGAAAGACTTGTCGCAGGAGGGCCTTGATGTATCCCCCATCAATGACATGAAACTGACATAGAGATGTGATTGGTGGATCAAAAGAACATGGAATGAAATGGGTATTGAAACAAGATATTCATGATGGCTGACTCTCGAGGAAGATACTTCCCTTGAACACTGAGGCACGATAGCAGAAACATGACATGGACCAAAACTTGATGATGCAGTGGATGTTGTGACTTACGCCAGGTGACCCAGAGGAGTAAAAGAAACTCAAAGGATTGGCTCAGTGCAGAGGTTCAACGGATTAAAATGCCTGCAAAGACAAGGTGTCGTGTTCAAGGGTGACCATAAGAGTTACTTGGTAATGTTCTCAAAAACTGTTTTGCTTGCTTCTTTCAATTTTTCCCTCATCTAGATAGATGAGTACCTCTTTTTAATTTAACGAGCTCGAAGAGGGTAACACATGCTCGATATAACTTACCTTCGGTAAGTCCCTCTTATTTTGTTTAACGGACTGGAAGAAGTAAGGGTTCGATCCCGTATGGGCCTGTCGATGTTTGTTTAATGAGTCCAAAGAGAGAAAACTTGAAGGTTTTTCATGATTATAGAGTCTGGAAAAACACTTAAAAGAGAACTCTCTCAATTCCTTTTTCGTAAAGTAGTCTGATGAGACCGAAAAAGAGATAAAATATTGCTCAACAAACGTTTTCTTCAAATACTTTAACGAGCGTGAAGAGAAAAAGGTCCCTTGACAAACTTTTCATGTTTAGAGAGTCTGAAAAGAACTCAAAGATGACTCTAATGTTGTCCTTTTTCATAATGTTAGTCTCACGAGGCCGAAAAATAGATAAATTATCACTCCAAAGACGCCCTTTCAAACCTTTTAACGAGTGGGAAAGGAAGAAAGATCACTCGGAAATCTTTTCATGTTCAGAGAGTCTGAAAAAGAGCTTAAAGGAGACTCCAGGGGGTTCCTTTTTCGTGTATCCATACAGGTCCAAAAAAGAGATAAAAGTTTACCCGGATGCATTCTCATGTATTTACGAGCACGAKAAAGAACAAAGACTAAGCTCGGTATGCCCCCAGCTTGAAAAGCTAGTGGYTTAACTCAAAAATGATCATCAAAGGCTGGAGACATGCCCCCCAAGCTTCAATTCATTCACCGACTTTGAGGTTGTCACCAATTTCTCTACTAGATGAGAAAAAGAAGAAGGGTGGATGAAAAGAAGGTTCAAGAGAGGTGACTATTTCATTTTTTAATGAGCTTGACACAGGAAAAGAACTATGCTCAGGGCCTCTGTTTCATTTTTTAACGAGCTTGCCACAAAGAAGAGAAACTATGCTTGTGGGTGTTTCTTGATCATGGCTTCCAAGAGGATAATGCTCTGGAAGGATACCATGTCAAGGGACAAAAATCGGTCATGGACTCCAGGAGATCTTCGTTGGATGGAAGATAATCACTCGGAAAGGAACACATGTCGAGTGTCGTGATAGGGGTAAGGAGATCAGGCTTCAATAACCCTACCACAAAAATCACCATGTCCACTACTGGATCCAAATCATCGGAAGTTGAAATCATGGGAGATGATGGAAAATCAACACCAGGAGGGGAGATAGAGTATATATCTTCCCAAATTTCTTCATGAGGGGGAAGAAAAGAGGATCAGTGACGGTTATTATCCCAAGGTAACTTGTTAATGCAAAGCATTTCTGGAATAGATTCATGAAAAGGAAAAATTGGGGAAATGTAGTTGATCGTAGACGACAAGGAACTCAACCGTGATTGCATCGAGGAAACATCAGGTGCCAATAGATGTTGGTCATTCGACAAGGGAGAAGCAGACTGGATAGAAACATATAATGTTTTGGTTGGTCTAAGTGGCACGGTGTCACCTAGTGCATCAAATTCCAACGGACAAGATACAATCCAAGGGTCAGATGATTCCAAAGATTGATAAGCCGTGGTCGAAATCATATTGATGGTGGAAATATGATGTGTAGTCGGTGGAAGTGGTGTAGGGAAGGTACCCATGAGGCTAGAATCTTTCAATAAGCCAACACCAACACTTTCATACGTGATCTTGTGGTCTCCCAAGAAAGGAATATTGTTGGTAGCGGGAACGCGAGCATCGGTTGTGCAGAAATCCAACTGATCAACAGTGACAATTTTGCCTTGATGAGGAAATTGGACACATCGAAGAACTGATGAAGCAATGATAGTCATAACATAAAAATAACTTCTTCCAAGTAACAAGTTGTAATCGAGGGGAGCATCGACCACCTCAACATCAACAGTAACAGTTTTGCCACCCAATTGGATGGGGGGACTGTAAAAGCCCATGGGGATGAAAACCTCGCCCATCGAAGGTGTGTAACATCATAGGGGATTTGTTGAGTGCTGGTGATTTTAAAACTTTCCAACACGCCAAAGACATGACACAAGTCGAGGCTCCCTCATCCAGAATAGTTTGGTGGATTTGTTGGTTGTGAACAACAACATCAACTTGGAAAACAAGTTGGTGGGAGAGTCGAGATGCATAATTATCCAGGTTAAACATGATATGGTTGGACGACTCAAGATCAACAGTGCCAAGAGTGGCCAAGAGCATTCTACGTTGACTAGGGCAGTGCTGTAGAACTTCTAACGTAGACATAACGCACAGTGCTTGAGCCAAATCTTCAACAATGTTGTAGTTTTGGGCGACACGTGAACTAGGATTAAAGGTAGCTTTACGTATAGTGCTCTTAGGAGGGCGTAAGATAGATTCTAACGTGGGTTTCTCAATTTGAAGTGGTCCAGATGGAGGATTAACCGATGGAAGACTAACAGAGGACGATGGTGGATCTGGTAAATTACCAGTACCGTTAGTGTCTATTCCTTTGTCAGGGTTACCTGGTGTGTCGTATGTCTTAGAGAGAGTGGTCAAATTAATCCCATTAAACATATAAATATGTGCACTCGACGAGGCCTCATCATTAGGATGGCTAGAACTACCCCCAAGAGAGGGAGTTTCAACAACCATGGATTGCTACTGTGGAAAAGGCTGAGTAAGCACAACGAGTTGTGACTTTCCTTGGAAAATTTTGGCCACTTCATTGTGAAGTGGACAATCTCGAGTGTAGTGATTGTCACCACAAATGATACATGGGAGTTTCAGTTTCCATTGTGGTTGATTTTCGGTAGCAGGTGTTTGAGCTTGATTTTTTGGTTGTTCATTATTATTTTTTGATTGATTCTTTGTCTTCTTCTTACCTCCAGATTGTTGTGAAGGGGCATATTGAACTGCATTCACCTCATAGATCTGAGTTTGGGGGGAGGTAGAGGATAGTGTGGTCGATTGGGAAAAAGATTGAGTTTTGATGGAACTGATAACAACATTCGCATGAGATGAGGATGACGGCTTAGATGGATCGGTATTAGCTCAAGCATCATTCAGAAGCAAATCATACAAAGTACCAGATTGGGAATAAACCAAATATAAATACTGAGTCTGAGCGATGGCTTGTTCCTCAGTGACCGCACCTCCCATAGTGACATCGCGAGCGATCAGGGGTAACAATGATTTAGTAAACCAGTCCACCAATAGTATGTCAGGAATGAATGTCTTGATCATCCTTCATCATCTCCTCCACTCATGAATATGGTCAGAGATATGCACAGAGTTAGTTTGACGAAGGGAGGTCAAGAGTTCAGTTCCTGTCTCGTAGCGAATAGGCAGTTGAAAGTGCATGAGGAAAGACATGGCAAGGGAATTGAAATCATGAAAAGAAGCATGTGGTAGTTCAATATACCACTTTGCCGCCGAGCCTGTAAGTGTTCGCTGGAAAAGACACAAACGTACATAATCATCCATGAGGGAGTTTTATGAACACCACAAATGGAAATTCATCACATGGTTGTTTGGATCTTCGCCATATTTTCTGTCAAATTTCGGAATATCGGAAAGAAGTTTAGCTGGAATGACTGGCCAAATCAGTGAATGAAAAATATGATCATTAGTTAACCGAGACAAGTCTGGGAGATCTAGAGTCGCAAGGAAAGGTAGCTGTCAGTTAATTTGCGAATGATACTGGTGCGGCATAGGAACACCAGTAAGACCATAAACTGGGTTAGGTGGATAGTTGTAACTAGTAGGTCATTCTATATGCAATTGTTGCTGGCCAGGATAAGCAGGATTCGATCATGGATGAGAAACATTTGCATAACTCTGTGGGTTCTGAGCATTATAGGCTGGGTGATTTTCTTTCCCATGAGGAGGATAAACATTCTTCCCTTGAGAATGGTAAGGACTAGATCCCGGAGGTGAATACACATTAGACCCATGAGGAGGATAAGACCGTGGTCCTAGAGAACTCCAGGTGGTGTTTGGGATGCCGCTTGGATAAGGTTGTCCGTAAGATGTCCTGGAAGGAACATGATTTGATACTCCTCCTAATGGATTATGAGATGAGTGCCCCCCAATGGGGGGTTGAATGAAAGTGCCTCCTGAAGATACTCCCCAAGGTTGTGAAGGGTTTCCAGGAAACAAAGGTTGCCCTCCTGCCAAAGGTGGGTTAACGACTGGGGTATGACAGACAAATGGAGGTTTCCCTCCATGAGAAGATGAAAAGGAGGCTGTCCCCCGGGAGGGGTAGGCCCACCTTGGAAAGGTAGTCCTCTAGGAGGGAAAGGTTTGTTAGATGGTGGTTTCCCTCCAGCCGGTTGTGTTTGGCTAGCAGGGGTCTGCATTCTCCGGTGAGAAGATGTCCTAGTAGGATCGTGTGGAACATGTGGAGCTATAGAGTAAAAGATTGTAGAAACTGGGGTAGAGATTGAAGTGCTTTGGAGATGAGTAGAGGTGATAAGTCCAGCATTAGGATGGACTTGTGCTGGTGTAACAGTAGGGTTAATAACCTGATCGATCATGGTTTGACCGGATGGTCCTGTTTCACTAGGAGGGTCATGGGGATGAAAGGGCTATCAAAAGGATTCAAATTGTTCATAGAGACTGCACCCCAATGAAGTCCTCCATATAGAAAAAGCAGGTGTGGGATTGGTATCTACTACGGTGCTAGGACAGACAAGAGTCCTATACTAATCACCAAAGATTGGATCTGTGGATCCCATATATGTTTCGGTAAAAATACTCTCCGGTAATCATGGGACCTCTTCGTCTATGACGTTCCCAAGGGAGTCTAAATGAACCAAAAGTGGTTCGAGAGGAGTTACTAACACAGATGTAGTGGGATTTTCAACCGCAACCAAAGAGCCTTTTGAGTTATCTAACGGAGGAGAAATAACACTTCTAGCGTCAGATTGACTACCTCTCTATGGTAGTTGTCTTCTGGAGGGTTAGGAGGTAAGGGTTGATAGCCTTTCGGAGGCATCCCTTGCATCCTATGTGATCAATGAAGACCCCTATCATCTATAGGCTCAATTGTGGAGAATAACAGAACACACTGAAAATCTAGGGCCAACTAACAAAAAGAAACAACATACGCTAATAAAATCTAGGAATTAACCAAGCAGACAAAACTTCTCTCGATGATTGTACTAGTTGGTGATGAAATCCAACGTCGCGTGATCAAGTCAGGAAAGGGCTAGGATATGGTGGAATATTTACAATGGTGACTTGCTTAACGGACTTTCACCTTGGTGCAAGCTTCCATGCAGTAATTGTGGATTTACCCTCCAAGGAGCCCAAGTGAGTTTGACCAATCTCTATTCCAGGTACAGTGAGACTTTCCTTCACCATCACCTTGTGTAAGTACCTAAAGATTATGGCAACTAAGGTCACCAATTCGCAGTCAGCCCTTGGGCGGGTACAGTCGACAGTCCAGTCCAGACGTAAGGGCAGGGTATCTAGCCCAAAATCAACTTGAAAGAATTGCACTCAACATTGTGGGTATACCTTCAAGCGACCCCCATAATACGATCTAACTATTACAATCAGTCATACCATAGAGGGATAATCTCTGTAGCTTTCCCGAGTGCGACCTCGTGCGTAACCCCTGTGTGAGAGGGGGATCCCAGAAAGCCTATATGACAATTAGATTTCACTCTCCCTAGCTCAGGATGCTAATGTTTGTTTTGGAAACTTTGGAGAGTTGTACTCATAGCCTAATCCAAAGTGCTAATCCTAGTCTAATGTTGGTGGAAGATCCTAAAAATAAAAAATGTTCTAGATAATTTTTAATTAGCGTTTGTTTTACAACTGTTCTTTACTCAAAAGGGTGTATGAAAGTGAAACAGATGGAATGATGACTCAATTCCCAAAAAAATGCATAAAAGATGATAATAAGTCGTTTCTTTTCAATGAATGCTTATTTAAGGGAGAGAGACATAGTCGTTTTCACTATCAAACACTAATAAGGAATGTCCTTAATCAATTTTTCTCAATCAAATCCAATGTGATGCTAAACATTTTCAGAAATGCCTTCTAATATGCAAATCGATCACTAAGATGTATCTTTATTGTTTGTATGTGAATGATGATTAATTCAATACGAAACTTCTCCTGCCAATTCACCTTTTAGCTCAAGGAGACTCGGACAAGCATAAGAAGATTTCACACAAACAACACACCCTCTTGCTATGATTGAAAACAAGAAGCAAAAAGAAAACAAAAGATAACAAAGAAAACCAAAATTTTCACACAAAAGAAAGATGCTAAGAAAAATGACCTCAAAGAACCAAATGAGATGATTCACAGATTTATGATGTTCTTCACCATAGTTTTCACTCAGTCAGATAAGAGAGGAGACAGTGGTGGATTGATCCCAAGTTATTTAATAGAAGAAAAGCTCAAAATAAGGAAGAAGGTCAAAAATATGAACAACAAAATGCTTATTTCCCAGAAATCAGATCGTCAAAGATCAATAGGAAGATGTACTGAAGCACGAAGAAACTGAGCAAAGGTAAGAACAGAGAGTGGATTTTGGAAAAATACAATAGAAGGTTTTTTTGCAAAGGAAGGCTGGAGCTCTGGTGTAAGGGGCACCAGAGCATTATAATGTTCTATCTAAGACCTTGAGGGAGCGCTGGCGCCCTGATAACAAGGTGGGGGAGCGCAGGTGTCCTAAAACCCAGAAAATTGTCCAAAAAACCCTAAAACTCAGTTGAACGCATTCAGAGTATGTGTGATGGAATAAGGAGTCAATTATCATATGAAATCAAACATATGGGGTGAACAAAGTCTAAAAACAACAAAGGGTAAGACAAGGTCTCTGAGGAAAACCAAAACTAAAATTTTTGATTCAATCCCCAGTCGAGTCACCAGTTTCTGTTGAAGGAAAATCTCCTTGCGGACTGGTAGATCTCCTCTTGAGAGCTAGACTCTTAACTCTTAAGACAGAAGATGCTAATCATGGACATCGACTTCCTTTTAGGTCTAGATAAACTAATGTGTGAGGAGGAAAGAGAAAAGAAGTACCTTTTATCGGTGTTTGTCCCTACACAATCCGAGTTGAGCTCTAATATTATGCTTCTCGATAAGCCCTGTAGACAAACAAAAGTACAAAAAAATTCCTACTCTATTGCTCGAAATAGACCTATCTATTAGAGACAAATTCATGTGAGATCAAACACAGATTTGAAAGAAATAGGCCAAGCATATTATATTAAAGAGAACAATAACAAAGAATGTTTACAGCCATAGATGCGAGTGTAGCAGCTTCGTCAAGCCTTCCTCATCCGAACCCTTGCTCAAATAGTCCACACACTGAATGTTGATGTTCCAAAAGACACCTTCTTCATGAGATCATAGGTTAGATGCTTCACAATTCTTTCCATCTCTTTTCACCATGAGAAGGGCTGTTTAAATAGGCTTGGAGAGGCCCAACTACTTGAGATAAATTTGGGGTAAGTTGAGAATTTTCCTCCTTTAGTTATGGATCTGCCCTAAGATCATGGCTTGACCAAGGATTCGAAGCCAACCACCTTAAGATATTGAGGGTATCTTTCCCTCAATCTTCTCAACAAACCAAATTTCACCTAGAATAGGTAGCGCTCCTTCAAAAGGGGCATCAAAGCGTTATAGAACTCCCCAAAAGAAGGAAAGCAAGTGATGGTGTTATAGTGCTCCCCCAAAAGGGTGGACATAGTGTTATAATGCTCCCTAACAATGTATGGGGGAGCGCTCCTCTTTGAAACTCATTTTTTAGTGTTTCTCTCAATGGCAAGAAACTTGTACTTCTAGTAAACTGATTCCTCCTCTTCATAACTAATCTTTGAGGTGTCCTAAGTGTTCCTGTCATGTTGTTGGAGGCATGACATAGGCAAGAAGGCAGTATGATGTCAACAACACTTATACACTTGCGGTCAAGATGCGACACTTGCAACACTAATGATGACACTTGCGGTCAAGATGCGACACTTGCAACACTAATGACGACACTTGCGACACTTGCGAAGTGAGTAATTTTGAGGTGTAACAGAGATAATTCAAACGTAATTAGAGAAGAATAGGTTTTAGTCTTTGACAATTGATCATTCATCACTCTAAGATCCACATCATCAAGGGTTTAATTGGGGACCAAGGAACTACTTCATTTCCAAGATCAATATGAGGAAGTTTGATGGTAATGATCCCATAACATGGATATTCCAAATGGAGATATTCTTTGATCCACACCAAGTGCCAACTTTACAAAAGATAACTATTGTATCTTTGTATTTAGAACTTGATTGGTTTGTTTGGTACAAATGGAGTTATGGTCACAAGAAGGAATCTATTGTCTCTTGGTACATTTTTATGGATGAATTGATAGCACTTTATGGGGATATTACAAGAAATGCCTTCTTTAACCAAATGATAAATATCAAGAAAAAAAGTTGTAGCGAACCTTGATAGATGTAAGAGAGAATATAACTCTTAACTTAAAAAATAATCCTTTAAAATTTGGAAATATCAAATTCTTTCACATCCTAAAGAACACAAGAATATAGAGAAGGACCCTTAAGGTAGGGTAACACCATAAAATACTCCTTATGGAAGGAATCACTCCACAAGACATGCTTGCTACAAAACAATTCATCCAACATATCTCAATACAATGGTACTCATGTGTACCCTCGGGGGTCTATGACAACTACCCTTTATTATTATATTATTTCATCTTAACTATCTAGTGGGCCTATTTATTACCCATAAACTACCAAGTGGGACTCTTCCATGATTATGGCCATATTACATTCATTATCCCATTGGGTACCTCCCTAGGTACCTCATATTATCCTCCCTAGGTACTCATATTATCCTCCCTAGGTACATCACAATCCACCCCCCTTTGCATGTTTCATCCTTAAAGCATGTAAATAATCCATATAATATGACTTTCTATGCAATGTAGCCAATTGGTACCATGCATGATCATGCATCCGTCCTAGTGAAATTTCAACATGGATCCAATTGGCTACATTGCATGATCATGCATCCATCCTAGTGAAATTTCAACATGGATCCAATTGTGGCCTTTTATCCTCAATTTTGATTCTAGTTGCTCCTTGGGTTCCATGTTTTCATTGTGCAACTTTGATATCTCCATGCATTTCTTTTAGTCCTCCATGAGCCTCCATACTGGTTTCCTTTTTGGTTCCTTGTTGGTCATGTTACCTCCATTTCCTAGGGATAACCAAGGAGATGATGTCTCGAGGCCCTCATGTTGCAAACATGGAGTACCGAGAGACAACTTGACCAACAATGTCCACTTGCATAGATAGAGGCCCGCTTCACCACCACATATCTCAGGCTCATTATAAGGGTATCCACCACAACAACTAGCTTCACAAAGACATTGATTCTTGCTCCATGAGGTACATGTAAGGTATTATGGTGATTATCATTTCAATATTCAAGGCATTTGAGTTTGTTGCATTTAAATCTGCTTTTGATTATGTAACGTCTGCTTGGAAATTAAGATCTTTACCTCGTTTCACCTTGGTGGTTGACATTGTGCCCTAATAAGTGGTCAGCCTTAGGGACATGTTTTCTATTGGGAGGTCCCCTTGACAGGACATGGTGTTGTTCATGACCATACTTGCCACTTTCCACACCTCATCCCCTTATCTTTTGGGATTTTTGGGTGTATTGACCCAAGAAGGGATTGTTCCTCATTTCATGAGAGGAGGGGGTTGAAGGCCCAAAGGCTTTGTTGGGCCTGAGATATGATCAATTTTGTGACAGTTATTAGACACTTTTGTCGAATGTACATATGTGTTTTTCATGTTTTGAAGGAGATTTTCGAAGAATTTTATGCTAAAACGGTATTATCTACACCAAGTACGTATGATTCTTGTTTAATGTTGATATTGAGTACAATTCATCACATTTTTATGTTCCCAAGGATCTAATTCACGTTTTTTGGTGTTACAGGGAAAAAACGAATCACGTTTCTGCTTCCGACACTCAGTCTGACACTCCTTCCAATACTCGATCCGACACCGCGTCCAACACCGCGTCCTGCACAAATAAGGTGGGCGAATTAGCGGTTATGGTATTGGAGGCTAGTGGTGGGTGAATCAGGAACATGGGTTTTGCTCATGCTTTCCCTTTCAAGCTACCGAACATTTGACAACTCAGTTTAAGTTGTTAAACATGGAGATTATTGGCCCGCTCTGTTTTAACAGTTAGGGCATCATTTAATGTACATTGTCGAATTTAGAAGTGGTTCGACCCTCTTGTGGTCGAACACTTGGTCTGTAAACATTATAAATACCACCGTGGTGGTCAGATAATTTTTCAGTAAGTAGAAGAACCAGTGTGATAGGAAAAACACGATTTTACTCTATTTTGCTATTTTTCGTTGCCAGATTATATAGAAACTGCATTTTTCAGTTTTTATGGTGAAATCGAATTGTTGAGTTCGTGGTGTTATTTTAGGAGGTGACCATGACTTACTGGGGGGCCCACCAACAGTCTCGTAACTATTCTTTATGTTTTTTATGCATTTTATAGTTTAATTGTTCTCTTTGTTTTCTGTACATGCATTATCATTTTGTTAATTAGTTTGTTGTTGTAGTTTAATTGCTTTAACTCTCTTTTGTAGGTTAGTATGAAGGATTGTGTTACCATGCATTGATCTTGTAGTTAGGAACGAATTTGCAAATTCATAGGCTAATCCCGTGTGCAATTAGATATTAGACTGTGTTTTATTTTATGCTGTTAGAATTAAATTTAAAACAGAGTTTGAAATAGAATAGAACATAGTTTTATTTAATGTTTTCTTTAACAAGGATTTGATGGATGGATAGGGTTAGATTCAGTTTTTAATTATAGATTGCTTATTCCAGTTTTACATAGTTCTTGCTTAATTAGTTGTTGGTTAATGTATTTGTTAGTTTAMTTTTTAATGTCATGTTTTAATTTATGTTCTTAAGCATTTTCCTTATTGCAGTTTGAATTGTTAAGATAGATATAACATAGTTTCATTTTATGTATTTTCTTTCCTAGAATTAGATTGCAATTATATTTCTTAGTTAATGATTGAATTTAATTATGAAGTTTGTTTACATTGTATAGAAGTACAATTATGATCTCTGTTATCAATCCAAGAGTCATCCTGAGATTGCAAATGAGAGTAAGCTTGGTAACATAGAAATGTAAATGGAATAAAAGAGTTTGAACAGGTGGATCAACAAGAGGAGAGTAAAAAGGAGGGCATCACACTGCTGCAAATACATTCCATCAGGCATGGAGTCATAACATCCTACAGATCAAAGACAATCAAGCTGCCTACCGGAAAAAGGGCTTATGCAAAGATGGCTAGAAGAATAGAAGGTAAACAAAGAGAAGAATAACCACATAACATAGATCCTTTCTGTAATATAGATTGAAGAGTGATTGAACAATAAACTGTGATTAACAAGCAATTACCACAAATCCTTTGCAACTCATGAATTCATTAACCAAAGGCAACTTTTGATCTTCAAAATCTGTAAATATTATTCAAGCAAGATGACAAGATAGAATGATAACAAAGAACACAAAGTCTGATAAGAAACTCTCATGAATCTCTAATGGCAGAAATGCTAATTACAACAGGCCCTCAAGCTTACAATCGAGCAAATAAACTTCTCCTCTAGCTCTCTCCCCTCTTGGATCACGAATCCAACCCCTTATCCAAGAGATCTTTCCTTGTTTAAATAGAAAATAGCATCCAAATGAAATAAGGAGGTCAAATCCCATCTCCTCCATTGGATTCTAAGCCTTGGAGATAGGTGGCAACAATCAAAGAGACAAAAATCCAACAAACTACTAATTTTCAGGAATTTGTTGGAAGTCATTAATAAAATGTCTCCACCTTATTGCATAAGGCCTTTGCTGGAGCTAAATCTTAGGTACAGGTGTCCCTTGACATCTAACTGATCATTGAGAAGTCATTCAAACCCTCCTTTACATGTGGCAACCTCCCCACAAGGTGAATATCAAAACCGTGACCGCTACAAAAAATTAGGCAGCGCCGCTGTACAACAGTTGGGTACCGCCACTTCTATGTCTGCTATCTCTCAAGCCATAACACATTTTGAAAAACTGAGAGATGTTTTTTTTATTTGTCATGTTATGAACAAAAACCTTCTCCAGTTTTAAAAAATACCTTCGCACTTGTTCAGAATCCAAGTTTCAAGTTAGTGACTAAAAACTGGTAAAATAACTCTGCACAATTCGTTTTCTGCCATAAATATTAGGTAGCGCCACTTATGCTGCGCCTATGTGCAGGTTTAGGTAGCAATGTTAAAACACATCGCCTTCAATCTTGAACGTGTGCAGAGCAGTTGGTGGTCTTTTATAATGTCGAACCCATTGTGTTTAGGTGTCTTGGCAGTATAGTAGGTTGTGCACTTTACCACTGAGGGAGTTAACATTTTAGCAAAAACCCAAAACTCTGATAGTTAGGCCTCTTCTAGTTGCAAATTATTGTGCTAAATTTTTTTTTATATTGTTGATGGTTAATAAATGAACATGCAGGGTAATTAACATTGTTTCCATAATGGCTAAATTCTCATTGAATTGTTTAATACATGCCTTTCACTTTGCTATTGAGATTAGTGTTGAGCTTATACCGCTTGAATTATCCTTTGTTGTCAAGTGCCATCGAGAGATTATACTACACCAAAGACATTCACACAACCACCAACACTATATTTGAGTTTTTCATAGGTTAAAAGATAGTTTTCTTGCTTTCATAGGTTAAAAGGTGGTTTCTTGCTTTCCTAGATCAGAAGATATTGTTTTCTTGCTTTCATAGCTTAGAAGATAGTTTTATTGCTGTTGTAGGATAGATAGTTTTTTGCTTTGGTAGATTAAAGAGAAATTTGATTATCATAGATTAAAGGTTAGTGGTTAATCTTTCTTGCTTTCAGTTAAATAGATTTCCTTTTATGAATTAGAAATAGTTTTGAAATTCGAATTAAGAATATAGTCCACTTGCCTCTTAGGCTAGATAGTTGTTCAATGAGAAGTTTTTATTAGATTACTTGCAATAGAAGTTGTATTAGGGTAGTTAGTTGTTTACTTGCTTTGATAGGTTAGTTGGTTGTTTTTCTTACTTGTTTACTTGCTTTAATAGGTTAGCTAGTTGTTTTTCTTACTTGCTTTAGTAGAATAGTTGCTTTCTTGTTTATTTACTTGCTTTCATAGGATAGTTTCTCATTGAATTTAGGTTGGCAAGTTAAAGTAGTTTGCTTTTGTTATTTGCTTTTTGTTATGCTTAATAGTTGCTTTTTCTTATTATTATGAACTAGTTTGCTTCAAGTAAGGTTTTTACTTGTTTTTCTTAGAACTATCCATCGATCCTTGGTCCAAAAGTACTTAGGTTGCATAGTTTCAAGTTGCTTAGTAGGGTTTTCTCATTAGATAGCTTTGCTTGAATAGATTAGCCTTTAGATAACCACTTCCTTAGTTAGACTATACTACTACCAACCCTTCTACCTTTGGCATATATTTTGCTACAACTCTAAGTTTACTTACCCCAGGTTGACAATTTAATTGAGGGTTTTTAGTGTGTTTTTAGTGCATATACAACACCCATCATTTTTGGCGCCGTTGCTGGGGAGTTCTCTCAAGGTAAGAAGTAATTATGAAATAGATCATTCCTAGACCTTAGCATTAGATTGGTGGCTCTGCGATTGTAGGCTCGCCCAAACCCAATGGTAGTTTTTCTTTTTATTTTTGTTTACTTTCATGAATAGAACTAGAGACCCAAATGGTAGCTTTTTCTTTATTTCATGAATAGACCTAAAGACCCAAAAGGTAGATACATTAAATCTAATCAGACCTTTCAACCAAGGTTTCTTCTAACCTTTTTGGGGGAAGGAGCGTTCCACTTATAAAATCCGCAGACCGATCCGAAAAACATGAGCTAGCTCAACTCAAAGAGATAAGGTAGTCTCTGAAGAGACTAACACAGGGAGCACTATAGAATAAGAAATTGAAGCATCAATCATATTGGGACATGAGGCAAGACCACTTGAGCCTTCCGTAGAACCAAACAATACAACCTTTTCTTTTACACCACCACCAGAAGACCCTAATTTTGAAGACATCATAGACCCTGAATAGGTGAATTTTTTGTTTGGTAGTTCAGCCAATGTCATTATCTCTCAAACTAACACAGAAATTTGGCACCAATAGTCTCAACCGACTCGAGTAGAGTCCCAGATATCCAATTAGTAAGAAGACCTTTCCATCAAAAGGAAACCTTGTTCTCTTCAAAGATAAAACCACCTAGGTACGCTCTTTTTGAAAACCAAGACAATATGGATGATCGAGAGGACCATAAAAATGTAAGACATGGGAAGGAAGAAGAAACTGGAAACCAAATTGAAACTACCTTCGAGTTTCCGATTTTGGACACCACTCCAAATGTCAACATGAAGAATATTCTGCTCTCAACACTGCCTACCTTTTATGGTAAAAAAAGTGAAGATACATACACCTTCCTATTTGAATTTGACATCTTGTGTAGGATCTAAAACTATGTACAAGATGCCTAGAAACTAAAACTACGTACAAGATGCCTAGAAACTAAAACTCTTTCCTGCCACCCTCAAAGACTCTGCACTAAGATGTTTCATGGGGTTGGGAGAATCCAGTATTAGGTCTTGGGAAGCCATGGAAGACATATTTCTTAAAAAGTACCAAGACTACTACAAGACCAAAGAGTCTCGCAATGACATCTTTAAGATCCAACAGTTAGAAGCCGAGACCCTCAAAGATTATATGGAAAGATTTGGTTATATCTCCCAGAAGTCAAAATACCATGACCTCCTAGAGGATGCAATTAGGGATCTTTTACTTAAGGTAATTTCAKAAGAATATCTAGAGATGCTTAACCTGATGGAATTAGGTGACATCTCTCATAAACCATTTGTTGAAATATGTGAAATGTGTAAAAATTACTCAAGGAGTAAAACCAAAATAGGAAATAATGTTCAAGACCCTTATAATAGAAACTTAAAACCAATTAGTTCAGGTGGTATTACAAGAGCAGAGATAGGGAACCTTTTGGAAAACTTCAAAACAAATATCTTAAGCACAATAGGTTCCCAGTTGGACATCCTAAAAATAAAAAATAAACAGGAGGAGGAAAATGAAGCAATGAGCATATATTGCCCAAGATGCAGGAGGAAGCATTCCTCAAGGGAATGCCCATTAGATAACATTTCAGTTTGTGGCTTCTATACAGAAGACCATGTGACTGAAAAATGTCCATCATTTTCCGGTTTATTAGCCATCTATAGGAGTGGATATCCCAGGGAGTCTTCTTATGCACTTAGGAGGCCATGGAAGCCTAGGAACCAACCCACATACCTGGATCTACAATCTCAAGTTCCACCCTATTATCAACAACAACAATAGTGGAGCTCACCAGGTTGGCAAAACTGGTCTGCTTAGTACCAACATCCTTACTTTCAAGGATGGAGAGGAGGACATAACCAAGGAAACCCTCAAGCTCCACCTATCCCTATGTCCAACCATTATTATCCTCAGTTCCCACCAAACACTCCACAACTTCTGCCAGGTTTTGTTCCACCACCTTTACCTCCAATTCCACAACAACAATTGCTACAATATCAAAATGCAAGCTCCCCAAGACCAACACTATTACCGACACAACCAGTGCCAAATCCCAATAATAATCCCCCTCAACCTCTTCACAATGTTGAGATGCAGGCCTTCCCAACATATGTTATTACTCCTGTTCAATTACAGGAAATTCAACTAAGACCGGGAAATTTTTTGGAGAGGTAGAGACCTTAAGTAGTCATCCAGGAAGAAGAATAAGAAGAAACCACCAAACAACCCACATATGACACTAGGTGGGAATATGTTATTATCCCAAAGAATCAAGAACCCAAGCTTCCTTAAAATGAACCTTCACAAATTACGAAGGTCCCTCCTTATCCATACTGATTGGTAATCGAGAAGCCTACCACCCGACCAAAATTTGACATCTTGAATGAATTAAAAAATATTTGTGTCAATATTCCCCTGCTTCCAGCCATTAGAGACATTCCAATATATAATAAGTTAGTCAAATAATTGTGTATCAAGAATCTAGGTAGGAAGCAGAAGGATCCACATACCGCACACTTGATAGGAGGACTTTCCGAATACACATCAGAGCAGCCAAAACTAGCAAAGTATGGGAACCCAGGAAACCCCGTAGTGACCATAACCATTAATGAGGTCTCCATTGGAAACACTCTCATAGACCTAGGGGAAGCCATCAATTTAATGACTGCTACTACCTTGGAACAATTAGAGTTACAACCTCTTCTTCGACCTACCCCAACCATTTTGGAATTGGCAAATAAGACTAGGGTTATACCTAAAGGGATTTTAGATGATATCATGGTTACTTTAGCCTTGTGGGAGTAATTGATATATTTTCTTGTTATTCACTCAAAGGATCCTGCCAAAGGCCATCCTGTCATTTTGGGAATACCTTGGCTAGCCACAACCAATGCATTTATTGGCTGTAGAGAAGGGGAAATGACCATCTCAAATGGTCTCTCTATCCAGAAGCTCACCATTTACCCTCCAGCTCAACCTATTATGGAGAATATATGCTGGATTGAATGTCCATATGAGAAAGAGGACTGGGAAGAACCCGTATTTCCAAGTGACCATGCATGGGCACTTCAGGAGCACACAACATAAAATGTGCTAAACCATTTCATTTCTGCTATCACATGTGTGGATTTTCCATAGTCTTTTCCCCAATTTGAGTACATGTTTGGGGAATAATTTCAAGAAAAATTAGATCCATCCACTTTGTCTTCGACATATTTTATCTTCGAGATAGATGAGTCTACCATGTCTTATACTATGCCCTACGAGATTAGTCCAGGGAAATTTTTACATATAAACTCTAGGCTAGATGTAGACCAACAGAAACAATTAGTAGATATCCTTAAAGAAAAATCAGGAGCATTTTCCTGGGAATACACTGACATGAAGGGTATACACCCTGAGACATGCATCCATCACATATATACCCAGGGGGAAGTAACACCTGTTAGGCAACCCCAGAGAAGGATGAACCCAACACTTAAGGATATAATCAAGGAGGAGATCCAAAAGTTGTTAAATTTCAGATTTATCTATCCCATCTCCGACAGTAAGTGGATATCCCCGCTTGTAGTGGTTCCAAAGAAAGTGACCAGGAAATGGAGAATTTGTGTTGATTTCCGAGAACTCAACAAAGCCACTCTGAAAGACTACTTTCCTCTTCCTTTCATTGACCAAGTTCTAGATACCTTGTCTGGAAAGAAGTATTTTTCCTTTTTAGATGGGTACAATGGGTACAATAAGATTCTTATAGCACTTGAGGACCAGGACAAGACTACCATTACTTGTCCTTGGGGTACCTAAGCCTATAGGGTTTTACCATTTGGATTGTGTAATGCTCCTACCACATTTCAACAAGCAGTAATAGGGATATTTGCTGATCTTATTCATGATTGTGTGGAGGTCTACATGGATGAATTCATATTCTATGGTAACACTTACTAGGAAGCCTTAGACAACTTAAAAAAAGTTCTCATCAGATGCCAAGAAATGAACCTATCTCTAAGTCATGAAAAATGCAAAATGTTGTTAATTGAAGGAGTGGTTCTAGGACATCATGTTTCATCTGAAGGGATAAAAGTCGATCCTGCAAAGATTGAGGTCATCATTAGACTTCCACCCCCTAAGACTCAAAAAGAGGTGAGAAGATTTCTTGGACATGCCAGATATTACCGACGATTTATTGAAAATTTTACAAAGATTGATGCACCTATGTTTGTATTACTAATAAAATATGTTGATTTTGTTTGGACTGAGCAATGTCAAACTGCCTTTGAAACCCTGAAATCTAAGCTGTCCGTGGCACCACTTCTTAGAGGGCCCAATTGGACTCTCCCATTTCATATATCCACTGATGCCTCCTGTTGGAAGATTGGTTGTTGTCAATGATGTCAACCCTAGTCATGGGTTTTGGACCGCAAGATTGATGAAGGTATTTGGACATGAAAGAAAATGCACATGCAGATACAAAACCCATGGATGGATAGTATACATCATGTTTTTTCTGGTGGTATGTGGCATGCCACGTGGATCCTCATGGTTGAGGAGAAATGAATTTTTGAAGATGACTAAGTGAATTGAAGAAGGAAGTACATGTAGGCCCTGAAGATAATTAAAGAAAAAAATTACAAAATAAGAAAGTGTCAGGTCGGCCCTAATGTTAAAAGGAAGTGAAATAAATGGTATAAATAAAAATAATTATACATTCATTTTATACAATTTGAATTTAAGAGGAAATAAGAAGAAAAGAAGGCTATATTTCAAGGGAGGATGAAGTCTTTTGGTGATGTGTTCTAAGGTATGTTATTTTCAGGTCATCTTACCATTTTTGCTATAACTTTTTTTCTAGAACGATTCAAATGGTGAAATCGATATGGTATTGAGAATAAATATCAAGGTACCTCTGGTAAAAAGTTTAGCTCTTTATTTTCTATAATTATGGAGATACACTCTGTGGAAGATAGGGTTTGTGACCAGTCCTGAAGTTAATCAATAAACAAGTGTTCCGGGTAAAATAGTAATAACTTCTTCATCGTGAATCCAAATGAAGTGGGACAAATTTCATTGGAAAGAGTACATACTTTAGTTTCTTGTGTGCTAGTTTCAGAATCAAATGTTAATTATTGAGCACGGGGCATTCTTTGCAAGTTCACTCTCCTAAATAGACCAACATTGAATAAAGTCTACCATTCTTTCTATAACCTCTTTTTGGGGAGGATTCAAGGAGTGAAAATTGGAGGGGTTTCAAAGAATACATTGAGTAATATTATCTATAGGATCAAAGTACTCCAAGAATTAAAGAATTGCAGAAATTGAAGAAGTCTCAGGAAGCATTATCAGGTTCTATGTGATGATTTAATGTAAAGTTTTATTATCTCTCATATATTATTGGCTGGAAGGAAGGGGCATGGATGGAGAGTTCAACTCTCTCTTTATATTGGAGGATTGCATCTTCCTCTTGGAGGTTTATCCCTCCCTTTACATTTGGAAGCTGTAGCTACCTTTGGAAGTCATTACTTCCATTGAACAATAACTATTGATTATTTCTCATATATTATGCATGGTGTATTGTGGTGTATTGTGGTGTATTGGTGTAACTCTTATACTATTGTTCATTGCTCATTGGATATAGTTGAATGGTTTAAGTACAAGTTGAAAAAGGTTTTAAATTGTACTTGATACTGATTCACCCCCCTCTCAATATCAACACCTCCAACACCGCAATAGGAGGGGTATTAGGGTAGAAAGAGGACCAACAGTCCTATGCCATTTATTTTGTGAGCAAGAACTTGTCTCTTGCTGAGTTAAACTACATAGTCACTAAGAAAGAATTCTTGGCAGTTGTTCATGCTATTAACAAGCTTCATCATTGCATTATAGGTTATGAAGTATTTGTACATACCGATCATTCCACCATTGGATACCTCATGAATAAATCGATAACTAATGGTCGAGTGACCAGGTGGCTTTTATTATTGAAATAATTTAATATCACTGTGCTTGACTGAACTAGAAAGGATAATGTAGTAGCTGACCTTCTTTCTCGAATAAAAAATGAGGATGATGACATCCCTGTAGATGATAGTTTTCCAGATGAGCATATTTTTTCCCTCTCTGTCAATACCCCATGGTTTTCATATATGGAAAACTATCAGGCTACTAGGAAGTTACCGTCTCATTTGTCACCTCATGAAAGAGGAAAATTATTACATAGAGTGCTAATTACTCTTGGGTTGGTCATGATATTTTTCATACATGTCCTGATTTGATTATTCATAGATGTGTCCAAGAGGACGAGGTACCTAAAATACTATGAAGTTGTCATGATGGACCATGTGGTGGCCACTTTTTTGACAAACGTACAACATATAAGGTGTTACATTCGGGTTACTATTGGCATAGCATTTTCAAATATGTTGCGAAATATATGAGAAGTTGTGATAGTTGCAAAAACGTTGGAATGCCTACGTTAGCTGAAGAAATGCCTTTGTGTGCCCAAGTTATGATAGAACCCTTTAAAAAATGGGCCCTCGACTTTGTAGGACCAATTTCACCCATGTCTCATAGGAAGAACTATATTTTGGTTTGTACGGACTATGTCACCAAATGGGTAGAGGAAAAATCCCTATTCAGGGCTACAGAGAAGTCTGTTGTCGAATTTATCTATGAAGACATATTTACCCGCTTCGGTGTCCCTCGTGAAATTGTTACCGACCAAGGCACTCAATTCACTTCCAAGTTGATGAAAGAGATAATAGAGAAATATGGGATTAAACATTGTAAAGCTTCTCCATACCACCCATAAGCCAATGGTCATGTAGAGTCTACAAACAAAGTTCTGGAAACCATCTTGACCAAGAGTATTCAGTTACATCATTGGGATTGGGATGATAGGCTCCAAGAGGCTTTGTGGGCATTCCAGACCACCTGGAGAAATACCACTGGGCATACCCCTTATGAGCTAGTGTACGGGAAACAAGTACTTTTACCAATATAATTCCAAGTAAGGACCTTCTGTATTACCACAAAATTGGGATTGAACTTAGAAGAGGCTCAGAAGCAACGAGCCCTACAATTGAATGAGTTGGATGAAATCAAGCAAGATGCCATCCAACGGACAATATTAGTCCAAAACCAGAGGAGTAAGTGGCATGAAAAGTTTATTAAGAAGAAACAATTCCAAACTAGCGATTGGGCTCTATTGTTTGATTCTCGATTGAAAACCTTCAAAGGAAAACTCACCACCCGATGGTTGGGCCCTTACAAGGTAGACACTATATATGACAATGGAGCTTAAAAATTAAAACAATTGACGATGGACAAGTCTTCTTTGTAGTAAATGGACACCAATTAAAATTTTATCATAAGCCCATTTCCAAAGAGGATTTTCTACAGGTCATGTCAACTGACAAGGCATTGGCCTTAGTAGATGGGGACGTCCCCCCTTGTTCTTGAAAAGTTTTCTGAATTTCCTACTATATATATGTAAATAGTTTTTTTTTGAATTTTGTTAATAAGGGAATTCTAGAGGCTCTTGTAAGTATTTTTTTCACCAGGAGTACACAGTTCAAGGTTTTTTCTTCAAAAACATTGTTACACTTGAATTTTGTGTTTTCTAAAGCATCACATGCATATTGACTTACTGTAATTAGCCATATTTTTGCAAACATTCTCATTTTTTAAGGCATTCTAAAGTAGTTGCTCTTGAAACTCTTCACCACTGTATAAGGAGGTGACACCATAACTATCAAGCCTAGAGGTCTCTCGTACAGTTTTTACAAGAAACCTGAGTAAGTGAGTCAAGTGTCTTTATCAAAGAGTAACAAGGAAGTCTAATTAGCGGTTAGTCATGGAAACATGACAATAATTACAAAAGAAGAAAATGAGTTGAGCCTAGAGATACCTTTCTGTTCTTTCTCAATGGTACCATCAATTACACACTAAATAGCTTGATTATATCATATCTTTAGATAGGCCACATCCACTTAAGTACCCCTTACGTTGGGACAATCACTAAGTAATATAACGAAAAGTCATCCTCTAACATAAATACCATCCCAATTAAAAAAAAGAAAGAAAAAGTTGTTTTCAGAGATGCTCTCCCATCTTCTTGCATAAAGAAATCTTATACTAAAATATTAAAAGATGGAGGGTCAGTCTCTAAGGGTGTAAGAGGCTAACCCCTCGGGATACTGAATAGGTCTGCTGGCAGCGGGTACCGACCTATGGTATGAATAGGTAAACCCATCGGAGTACTGAACAAGCTTGTTGGTAGCGGGGAATTCTACCTAGCGAGGATGGTAATCTGACAAAAATAAATAATAAACTTAAAATTGTCCTGATGCACGACATTACTTGCAGACAAAGCTGACATGAAGTATGTGTGGTTAAGCTAAGGTTAATGAACTCCATAAACTTGCCATTGGGAAATAAATCTAATACTATCTTGAAACTCTCTTGCCTATCTCCTCTTATCTATATATAGTATCTCTTATCCTATAGGTGGGGCCATATTCTACCTGTCTCGTCAGACCAATCAATGAAATTTATCTTTACACTTGACATACTATAAATCTTTGGCTATTGGGGGATACTGACTGGTTTCCTATACTTTTGATTGTGAGGTGTCACAATACCTAGGTGTGGGGGAGGGGTTCATGAGATGACAAATGATCATTTCCTAGAGAAATATATCTTTTCAAGAGTTTTTGTATTATTTCCATGATACATGTTATTACATTAATAGTCATTTTATTTTTAAAGTGATAAACTCCCGTGTGCTATAAATTACTGAACATATACTTAACATACCACTCTTTATCGGTTTATCTTTCATTACAAGATGTACATTGTAGGATTGATAGTACATGTTTTATGCTTGCTATAACTTGTTCATGATAGGTTTGACATTATTTGTCATATGCAAGAGGATTGAGTGAGCATGATGGCAAAATCAACAACAAGGGTACATTCTACCTCTACTCATTTACCACTGTGATTCTAAAAAACACTTCAAATTTGTAGGCTATCCATTATAAGAGGTGCAAATGTACTTAACACAAAAGTACCATATGAAGTACCATATGATGTGCCATATGAAAATCCGTATGAAGTGCTTAACATAGTACCATATGAATTACACACCAATAAATGTCCTAGATTCCAGGTAACTAGAACTCAATTACATTCAATTGAATTGGTTGTAGGAAATTGATTGAAGATGATTTATATGGTCATGATCAAATGTCCAAGTCAAAAGACTTGGACATTGATCTAACTGCGCATCATTACATTGCCCCCAAAAATGAGCTGTCGAATTCGAATTTTCCACACATGGCAGCTCGTGCGCAAATGTGTGCAACCTACTCCACTATAGGTGCATTAAAAATCAAGTTGGGCAACCACTATCTCAATTCACCCTTGCCATTTTCTCTGCTCTGTGTTAAGAAATTGCACCCAACCTTTGCCATTTCTTCCCCTGTTCAAATCACGCTCGGACTGTGCCCAATTTGTGCCATCTATTGGCCTGTTCGCACCCTTTCCTGGTGAATTTTTCCTCTGATACAATGCCTAAGAGGTATGAACCCTCTTCCTATGCAGATCTTTTTTCCATTCTCGAATTTGCACAATGCAGAGAGGTGTTTTTGCGCACAGGATGGAGGCCATTTTTGTCTAACTTGTAGGGCCATGATGACGACCTCTCCATGCAATTTTCCCTCGGTTTCGATGGGAAGACAACATGTGTGAGGTCTCTTTTCTTTTAAGTCTCAGAAGAGTCCATTTATGTAGCTACAAAGCTCCCAAGAATGGGAGATAGATGGTTCAAAAACCACCAATTGTCACACTCAAGTTATAACAGGGTTTTTAAGCCCGAATTCGAGAACATTTAATGAGAAAAAGGATATTCTAGGAAGTGGATAAAGGTGGAATTGATCAACCCTCTCATCATCATCATGAGGTTGATTACATGTGAAGGTAGATACTCCACTTTCAAAGCTTCT
The DNA here is from genome assembly GCA_000966675.3 of Picea glauca. NCBI lineage: Eukaryota > Viridiplantae > Streptophyta > Pinopsida > Pinales > Pinaceae > Picea > Picea glauca. The sequence goes on from JZKD02S2403051.1 coordinate 290,461, forward strand.
CATTTTAGATTGCTAGCTCATTTTCTGTTCAACAAACCTTTGAACTTCCCTTTCTATTTTCTAAAAAGCTTGGAGAAGATGTCCTCTCAAGTGACGAATAATGTGACTAACCGCCACACCAGTCTCTTTCACCATGGATTGATCAAACTTCTTGTTCTAGCCGAACTAGAGAAACAGGGGCAAACTTGGGATGCCTTTATCTACCAATTTGCAAACCCTCACTTGATAGTTAAGACCAGAAAAAATCCATTTAGCCTAAAGACTATCTCTCCATCCAAGCCTCGCTCTCCAAGAACTCAAAACCCCCTTGCACAAACCCTCTCTTTGTCGGAACAATACAAAAATCTTGTTGATATCCCTACTTCTTCATCGGGTAAAAATACCAAGAGTAAAGACCAAAAGAAGCCTATTTTTAACCCCCCAATGCCTTCAATCTCTCTTGATCCCACACCTAAAAAGCTCCAAGAAGTAATCTAGCAAGACTTTCCCATCATTCCAACAAATAGGAGGGGGTCCAATCGATTTGGTAAAGGACCCTTTCGAAAGAGTACCCGAAGCACAAGAACAAAACCTTATGCAAAACCACTGCCTGCTTCGGATCCTATCCAAGTGTCCTCTGATCTTGAGAGCCCTCACAAGAGACTTAGGAAAGTTTCTGCAGATGGATTAGAGCCACTAAGAAATACAAAATCAGAACCTAGCTCTCCTTACCAATCCCCCATCACTCCTACTTCACCCATGCCGACTTTAGATCCTAAAACAAATAGATTTTCCACATCCCTCAAAGGGTCTAAGCCTTCCTAAGAGATCACCGATTCTGCCCTAGCCATTGAGAAGTTACAAAAAGAAAAATATTAGCTTCTCCAACAACTGGAAGAAAGGAAGACGATAGACACACACCTTCATCATGATAATGCAGTCCTTCAAGCAAAGGTTAAATCCCTTCAACGGTTGGTTGATGAAATGACCAAATCTAACCATAGCCTCAGAGCACAGCTGAAGCAACACAAGAGGAATAAGGCAAAACCTTCACAACAAGAAGGAGAATATTCCAACACTAAAAACACACTAAAAAATGATGGGTGTTGTATATGTACTAAAAACACACTAAAAACACTGAATTAAATTGTCAACCCAGGGTAAGTAAACTTAGAGTTGTAGCAAAATATATGCTAACGGTAGAATGGCTGGTAGTAGTATAGTCTAACTAAGGAAGTGGATATCTAAAGGATAATCTATTCAATCAAAGCTATCTAATGAGAAAACCCTACTAAGCAACTTGAAACTATGCAACCTAAGTACTTTTGGACCAAGGATCGATGGATAGTTCTAATAAAAACAAGTAAAAACCCTACTTGAAGAAAACTAGTTCATAATAATAATAAAAAACAACTATTATGCATAACAATAAGCAAATAACAAAATCAAACTACTTTAACTTTCCAACCTAAATTCAATGAGAAACTATCCTATGAAAGCAAGTAAATAAATAAGAAATCAACTATTCTACCAAAGCAAGTAAGCAAAACAACTAGCTAACCTATTAAAGAAAGTAAACAAGTAAGCAAAACAACTAACTAACCTATCAAAGCAAGTAAACAACTAACTACCCTAATACAACTTCTATTGCAAGTAATCTAATAAAAACTTCTCATTGAACAACTATCTAGCCTAAGAGGCAAGTGGACTATATTCTTAATTCGAATTTCAAAACTATTTCTAATTCATAAAAGGAAATCTATTTAACTGAAAGCAAGAAAGATTAACTACTAACCTTTAATCTATGATAAACAAATTGCTCTTTAATCTACCAAAGAAAAAAACTATCTATCCTACAACAACAATAAAACTATCTTCTAAGCTATGAAAACAAGAAAACTATATCTTCTAATCTAGGAAAGCAAGAAACTACCTTTTAACCTATGAAAGCAAGAAAACTATCTTTTAACCTATGAAAAACTCAAATATAGTGTTGGTGGTTGTGTGAATATCTCCGGTGTCATATAATATCTTGATGGCACTTGACAACAAAGGATAATTCAAGCAGTATAAGCTCAACACTGATCTCAATAGCAAAGTGAAAGGCATGTATTAAACAATCCAATGAGAATTTAGCCATTACGGAAACAATGTTAATTACCCTGCATGTTCATTTATTAACCATCAACAATATAACAAGATCATCATTGTACTTCTATACTATGTAAACAAACTTCATAATTAAATTCAATCATTAACTAAAAAATATAATTGCAATCTAATTCTAGGAAAGAAAATACATAAAATGAAACTATGCTATATCTATCTTAACAATTCAAGCTGCAATAAGGAAAATGCTTAAGAACATAAATTAAAACATCACATTAAAAAGTAAACTAACAAATACATTAACCAACAATTAATTAAGCAAGATCTATGTAAAAATGGAATAAGAAATCTATAATTAAAAACTGAATCTAACCCTATCCATCCTACAAATCCTTGTTAAAGAAAACATGAAATAAAACTCTGTTCTATTCTATTTCAAACTCTGTTTTAAATTTAATTCTAACAACATAAAATAAAACATAGTGTAATATCTAATTGCACACGGGGTTAGTCTATGAATTTGCAAATTCGTTCCTAACTACAAGATCAATACATGCTAACACAATCCTTCATACTAACCTGCAAAAGAGAGTTAAAGCAATTAAACTACAACAACAAACTAATTAACAAAATGATAATGCATGTACAAAAAATAAAGAGAACAACTAAACTATAAAATGCATAAACAACATAAAGAACAGTTACTAGACTGCTGGTGCCCCCCCCAACAAGTCGTGGTCACCTCCTAAAATCACACCACGAACTCAACAATTCGATTTCACCATAAAAACTAAAAAACACAGTTTCTATATAATCTGGCAGCGAAAAATAGCAAAACAGAGTAAAATCGTGTTTTTCCTATCACACTGGTTCTTCTACTTCCTGAACAATTATCAGACCACCATAGTGGTATTTATAATGTTTACAGACCAAGTGGTCGACCACAGGAGGGTCGAACCACTTCTAAATTCGGCAATGTACATTAAATGATGCCCTAACTGCTGAAATGGAGTAGGCCAATAATCACCCTGTTTAACAACTTAAACTGAGTTGTCAAAGGTTCAATAGCTGGAGGGGGCAAGCACAAGAAAAACCCATGTTCCTGATTCGCCCACCACTGGCCGCCAATATCATAACCGCCAATTCTCCCACTATTTTTTTGTAGGACGCGATGTTGGATGCAATGCCAGATCGAGTACTAGAAGGAGTGCCAGACTGAGTGCCAAAAGCAGAAACGTGATGCGTTTTTGCCCTATAACACCAAAAAACGTGAATCAGATCCTTGGTATCATAAAAACGTGATGAATTATACTCAATATCAACATTAAACAAGAATCATACGTACCTGGTGTAGATCATACCGTTTTAGCATAAAATTCTTCAAAAATCTCCTTCAAAACATGAAAAACACATATGTACATTCGACAAAAGTGTCTAATAACAGTCACAAAATTGATCATATCTCAGGCCCAATAGGCTTGTAGTTGGAAAAAGGTAAAATCCAATCACGAACCTTTTACATGCTTGCTCAAGGATCCCGAGGACAATGAAATTTCTCTCATAAGAAACTGACGGGACCCATAAAAAAGAATTAATACAAAATGCTTACTGAAGTGGAGCGTGTGTGGGAAATGTTTTGCGTGCTTAGGTAGAATACCCACAAACTGTCTTCAACTTGGGGAAGCATAATGTGACCAGGGTATAGTCAAGGTGGGCATTGTTTTTCATGCTTTTGTAGAAGCCCCACCCTAGCTTCAACCTAGAAAAATTTTAAAAGAACAAAAGGAAATGAATGGGCTTAAAAAAAGGTTGTATTGAAAATGAAGGTGCAAAACACCCTCCACAAAGGCACCCATAAATGAGACATTACAATCCATTGTATGTCATGAACCCCATGCCCAAAAGTATTGCCCCCATCCATGTCACTTTGTTCACATGACCTAGAGAGGGGTCCACCTGGGAAGCACTCCTAAACTTGAAGTACGATTCACCCAATAGATCTCTTTGTAAACCCTCCCATACATAAACTTGGAAAATTGCATAGGGTATTTGAGCACTTGTTTATTTTTATAAGGTGGTTTTGATGTACATGCTTAGATGGCTCTTTTATTGAGTTTATTTACTTAGCATCATGCATTTGAATTGAGATCCTTGGAGGGTGTATTCATTGTCTTTGTAGGATCTAGTTGGTGGAAAGATTTGGAAGAACAAGCCTAGATTGGGCTTCCTTGGGGATTGAAGCCCACAAGTCGAATACCATGGCCCAAACATCATATGGTGATGGTTAGCCTTTGGAGGTTTGAGAGACACCTTGGAGGATCTATCCTAGCTCGTTTCCAGCCCAACGTCTTGCTCTAGAGGCCAAAATGTCACACTTGAGGAGCTTGACGCCACCCTAGGGCTAGGGTTTTGGTGGTGGAGTTATTGATGATGGACACTTGGCCCGTTCTGATAGGAGGAGGCATGGATTGAAGGATAAAACCATAAATCATGAGAGGGAGGCCCTATAAGGGCCAACGAATTCCATCCTCAATTCCAACAACTTGCAAAAAGTGTCAAAATGTCACCCTAGAAGAGGGATGATGTCACATTAGGGTTTCTTATGTGCATTTTTTATAATTAAATTTGAATTTAAATGATGTAAAGGGAAACATAAGGGTTGTTGACCCCTTTCTTTTTGGTCACCCTAAAATTAATTCGACAAACACTTTTAGGAGGATTTGTATAAATAGAGATCAAACTCTTGCCATTTTAATATAACTCTCCCATTGTGAGAAAACTATTGTGGCTGAAATTTGCGCCCTACTTGGGCAATTTGGATATCTCTATCTTGTGCAAATGATTGTTGGTGATATATCTTGATGAATTTTTGAGCTAAGGTGGTGTGCACCTCTTGGAGACTTCTTATAATTCTTGTGGATGGACATTACTTGGTAAACTAGGGTTTGGTCTTTGCTATTGTGGAATTGGTAAGGGAATTTCTACATTTGTTGGTGTTTTCTACTTGTTTCATTGACGTTATTGTATTTAACCCTTGGAGTATAAGATGATACACCCTCCACCAATGTTACACATTATTTTTGTCACCCCTATGATTTTTGATGATGTACACCTATCCTTTGTCTTTAGAAGGATTAGTTGCCTTAATCCTTGAAGAAGAATGAAGAAAAACTTTCCGAGAGACATGAAGTTATCTTTTCTTTTATGAAAAACCTTGTAAAGAAGGATTGCCACACCTTGCTCAGTGTTAAGGGTGCGGCGATCTAGGATTGACACAGGTTTCACCATAGCTTCCTATGACATTGTCGCAGTTTGCTTAGTGTTAAGTGTGCGACGATCGCCCGTACGAAGAAAAAGAGAATATTCTCGACGCTTCTAGAATAGAAGCTTCAAGGGTGAGGTAGCCTATGATCAGTTTGGATACGAGTCACATCCTTGTTCTAGTGGGATCATCCTAACCTCCTCACTCTATCCTTTTTAGCTTATAAAAGTAGGGGCGTTCTCATGGGGAAAGTTAGCTTTGAGAATAGATTTTGAGAATGGTTAATGAGTTAGTAGAATTTTGGCTTGAGAATTCTTAGTTGAAGGTTTTATGATAGGATTCTTGTTTATTTTGTTAAGATAAATTGTTAGTATATTCAAACTTACAGTCTCATAACTCGTTGGAGCAGAAGTCTGTGGTAAGCAAGGAATTATTGGAAGGAACCTGACAACATCAAGGCATCCAGTTGTATCTTTCTTCCATATTCTTTAATACAAATATACTTTTTCTTTCCTATATGAATGTTATTTGTCCATATTGTATGATTCCTTGATCACGTACATAGTTTCATATCGAATAGGCTCTGTTATTCTTGTCTTCGTTGGCTTGTGTTTCTTTGCAGACACTTCTCCATAAGCCTTACACAGGAGCTGGGATCACATTGCCAAGGTCAGGTCTACAACATTTAAAAGGTATGCTTTGGATCCTCTTCTTATTTAGTAACTAAAATCTAAGGAAAGTTTAGTATAATGTCTTGTTTTGTTCTAGTTTCGGGGTGAAACTAGGGAGATTGGTTTGTGTTCGCACTTACCGATTTGTCCAACAACAACCAAGTTTCATGTTATTTGCAATTTGATAGGTCAAGTTTTGCAAGGTTGCTTGGAGGAGTACATGGGTGTACGCCCTCCTAGATTTACCTTAGTTTTATTTGCATGCCCTAGGGAGTAAGAGGGTTTACACCCTTAGGGACATTATGGATCTAAATCATACTTTCAAGACTCTATTCACCCAAATTTTAAAGGCACTAATATGGAGTTTGCATTGGAGAAATAAATTGTTTGCATTGGTAAACATGATTGAGAGAGATATTGATCTTGTTTGAGTTGGAATCATTTTTTGATGCTTTGAGGTTGCTAAGGCCTCTAGGGCATCTTGTTTTGCTTATTCTTCTTAAAGATATAACTCAATAAAATCTACATCCATTAGGGTTGTAAAAAATTACTCTCTTCTTAATTATAACTCACATTTCAACTGTCAAAAGTTGCCAATAAATTGCCCCTATAATCTAGTAGCCTCAATGCACTTTTTGGGTGGTTTACTTGCTTGTTTTTTGGGTTGAAATTTTATGCTGTAGAAATAGTTTTCTACAATCATAAAGATGATAAAATATTTCTACAATACTTGTTTATAACAACCATAGTTTTTGGCTAAAGTCTTATGCTTTCATACTCGAGTTATACTAGCAATTACTAGCTTATCTCTTGCATAATTTACCTAACTTTTAGCATATTTTTAGCAAATTTAACAACCATTTAATTTCTGATATATATCTCTGTTGACTATTACAATTAGGGACAACAAGATTAAATTGTTTGTCCACCTTGTATACTAGTCTTTTCTTGTGTCTCAGGTAGGTACAATCATCTTCCGCAGGTACTCAAGCACTTGAAAACCATATACCATCCCAAAGACTCATTATCAAGCCACTTCTCACTTAGAAACTTGACCTATAGGGGAATCACTTCCAACATCTCACTTTTCACCTCATTTCCGCCTAGGGTCACCTGAGACCCCCCCTTGTGTTGTATTCTTTCTTCATTAAAGAGAGGGGAGGGTTTATCTAAGGTGACAGTGGGTAAACTCTCCCAGCATTGTCGCCATCTTGTGGATTGGGTCGGGCTTTTCCCAACCTACAGTTTATGCGATAACAAGTCCATAATAAGTTTTTCAATGCTCATGACCTTCTATTGATGGTTGTTGTTTCTCTGGATGGTGATATATGACAAAATCAACTATCGATTATTCTTCCTTTAACTATTCAAAATGTAGTTCTTTTGAGTCATTTATCTCCTTAGATTCTTTTTCCTTTTTATGTCCCGTATGAGGATTTTATTTAGGTGCTTTTGTAGGCTTCTCTTTTGATTCAAACTTAGCTATATATTCTTATTTCTTTGACTCTTTTGGGTCATCCAAACTGTTAGCTTATTTTTGTTATTCATCCTTGGACTCTTCATTTGATGTGTTTGTAGATTTTATCCTTGTAAAATTAATTACTGCAAAGAAATTCTTAATAAAAACAAAAAATATACAATGGCACACACGCACATTACATAACTATTTTTACCCTGGAAATCCAAACTGGGAAAACCAACAACTTGTTTAGAGCGACACCTCTAATCTTATATTCATCATCATCTTTATTGTTTACAATACAATATACATATATGATCCTACGACATCCTAAAACCTAATCCATTGACTCGATTAGTCAAAAACTCTAATTCCTTAACTGAAATTAGAAAACCATTGACAAAAACCATGTGCCAAAAAAAGGCCAAAAAAAGACGTAAAAAACTGCCATTTTTTTTTCTTTGGGGCTCCACCCCCAAAATCCCCTACCCCCCGAGGCTCCCATACCAATATATAGTAGATGGGACCAATCTTGCAAAGAATATAACACATACCCAACATTCTCCCACTTGTTGTTTTCTTTGCATACGGGGGGTTATAATATTACATAGTCAACAATCCATGGCAACAATGCCCATGGATCCTCTACACCAAGAGAAGTTCTCAATGCTCACAAATTTTGTCAATGAATCTGCAACATTCTCCAAAGTTTCCACCTTCATTAACAACACCTTGTCTTCAACCTTGACTCTCACAAAGTGATACTGAACATCAATATGCTTTGTCTTTGAATGATAAGTCAGGTTCTTTGCCAAGAAGATTGCACTATGACTGTCATAATCTATCCTTACAACTTGCTATACCAATCCAATACCTTAACACAATATCTGTAACCATATTGCTTCCTTGCTTGCATGAATGGCTTCCATGTATTCAACTTCTATAGTTGAGAGTTTCGCTACATACCGTCTTTATCTCATCCAAATGACTGCTCCTCCAAACAGGTTAAACACATACCCACTTATAGATCTTTTGCGATCCAAATCTCTATCCTAGTCTGCATCAACAAATCCATGTATGTCCAACACTTTGTCCAATACTGGTCTTCCTTGGTAGCACAATCCATAAATATTAGTGCCAACCAAATACCTGAAAAACCCTCTTTACTGTTGTCCAATGATCCTTCCCTAGTTTTGACATATACTTGATCAAAACCCCCATTGCATGTGCAATGTTTGTACTAGTATAGACCATTGCATACATCAAACTTCCAACCACACTGGCATATGGAACACGAGACATGTCCTCTTCCTCTTCTTGTGTCTTGGGACATTGATTTGCATGTAACTTTACACCCACATGAATAAGAACCTTGACCAGTTTACATTCCTGCATATTAAGCCTCTACAATATTGTCTCCACATATTTCCTCTTATCTAACCAGAGTTTCATGTTTTCCCGATCTCTTTTAATTTCCATGCCCAAAATGAAATTTGCAGCACCAATATCCTTCATGTCAAATTTGGAGGACAACTGAGTTTTCACATCTTGGATAATCTCCTTATTGTTTCCTATCAACAACATATCATCTAGATACAAGACCAAATAAATAAGATGATCATCGATTAATTTGAAATATACATAGTGGTTTTTTTCTTGTGAAGCCAAGTCCCAACATATAAGTATCGAATTTTTGATACCACATCCTTGGTGATTACTTTAACCCATGCATATAATTTTTCAGCCTACATACAAGCTCTTTCTTTCTCTTCACAACAAAGCCTTTGGTTGCTTCATGTAGATTTATTCTTCCAGATCCCCATGTAGGAATGTTGTCTTCACATCCATATCTTCTACTTCAAAATAAAATGCAACAACAACAAATAAAATAAATCTAATTGATGTGAACTCAAAAATAGGAGAAAAAATCTCACCAAAGTCAATTTCCTCTACACGGGAATAACCTTTTGCTACTAACCGAGATTTGTTTTTCTCCACTTTGCCTTATGCATTCAAATTCTTCTTAAACACCCATTTGCTTCCAATGGGATTTATTCTAGTCGACAACTCCACCAGATCCCAAGCTTGATTCTTGTCCAAGGCTACCATTTCTTCAACCATGGCTTTTTTCTATAGTTTTCCATCCGCTGAATCCACTACCTCCCTAACAATTGTAGGATCATCATCAATAATAAACAAAACAAAATTTGAACAAAAATCGAGTGGAGTATACCTTTCTAGTTAAGAATCTCCTCAATACTGGAGTATACGGATCTTCTTCTTTTGATTCCCATTCTTCTGTAGAGTCTGATTCATCATTCTTTAACTCAAACTCTATTTTATCTGGTTCTTCCTTCCTTGGTAGGACTTCTTGTTTTACAACATCTCTAATTTCTCTAAATACCACATCTCAACTATACACTACCTTCTTAGTTTATGGGTTCCAAATATTATACCCTTTCATACCATCTTTATACCCAATAAAGATACACTTTTCAGTCTTTTTACCTAGCTTACTCATGTTTTCCTTTGGAATGTGAACATAGGCCTTACAACCAAATACCCTAAGATGTGTGAGAGAGGGATTCTTACTAGTCCATACCTCATATAGAGTCTTGTCATCCAGTGCTGATGAGGGTGATTGATTAAATAGGTAACATGCAATACCTACTGCCTCTACCCATAATTCCTGTCCTAACCCGACACAACTGGGCATTCACCATGATTTTTCCATTAGTTTCAAGTTCATCCTTTCTGCAACTCCATTATGTTGAGGGGTATCTGGAGTAGTCTTCTACCTTTCTATACCACACTTCTTATAGAATTATTCCAATTCATTTCTGTAGAACTCTCCACCATTATTCATCCTTAACACCTTAATTATTTTCTTTGTTTGATTCTCCACAAGATACCTAAACTCTTTAAACTTGTCAAGGACTTCATATTTCTTCTTGAGGAAATATATCCAAGTATTCCTCGAGAAGTCATATATAAATGAGACATAGTACATAGATTTTCCCAATGATGGAACTGACATAGGTATAAACACATCACTATGCACCAACTGTAAAATTTCCTCTACCCTCGTTGCATGATAAGGGAATCTTAACCAATTCTGCTTCCCATATACACAATGTTCACATAAATCAAAATCCAGAGAGAAGTTAGACATAAATTTAACCATAACTTTATCATGTATTAGTTGAAAGACCTTCTCTTTGATATGGCCCAATATTTGATTCCACAACATAGCCTTTTCTCCAGAGACTGTAGGAGTTTATTCTTTTTAAGCTCCAATCTAAAAAACAATGGAACTATTACACCCATCACTAATACTGATTCCCTGTAGCTTATATAGAGTTCCAATCTGAACTCCCTTCAACAAGACCATTGCTCCTCGAACCATCCTGTAGGTTTATTTTTCAAACACTATTTTTACCCTTGCATCATCCATTTTTCTTAGAAAAACCAAATTTCTGGCCAATCTTGGGATGTGCAGAACACCAGACAGTGTTCTAATCTTTCCATCCATGAGATTCAACTTGAATTTTCCTCATCTTATGATTTTAGTTGTTGATTCATCACCTAGGAAAACATCACCTCTGTCATAAATTTCATACACAAAACCACTCCCTGTGAGGAGTCATATGAAAGGATGCACTTGAGTCAACCAACCATGCCTCATGATCTACATGTGTGCTTGAAAAATCCAAGTACACATCCCCTCCTTTTTCCTTAGAGGTTTTTTCTTCTATAGAAGGACCATCTTCAAATTTCCTCTCTCAACACTTTTGGATCTACATTGATTCTTGTGCTTCCCTTCTTTTACACATCTCCATCATACCTTTACAAAATTTTCAGAAGATTTAGATCTCCCACTTGAGAAATTAGGTCTATTTCTTTTTTGGGAGCATCCTCTTGCAAATATTGCATCTGCGCTCTTTCCTTCCATGTTCTTTCACCTCATCTCCTCTAAAAACAAGGATGAGACCACATAATCGAAACTTAAAGTAGCTGTATTACTGCCTATGGCCACAACCAGACTATCCCACGAGTCTGGTAAAGAGCACAATAAACTGATGCATTTTTCTTCATCATAAATCTTAATATCAACAAATAATAACTGACTTACCACTATATTGAAGGTGTTCATATGCTCTGTCACTGAGTCTCCATCTTTCATCCTCAGGTTATACAACTTCTTCTGCAAGAAAATTTTATTTACCAGGGACTTATACTTATACAAAGTCCCTAACTTATCCCATAATTATTTGGTTGTAGCTTCCCATGACACATTCAATAATACTAAATATGAGAGACACAATCAGATTGTGCTCTTCGCCTTCCAATCCAATTTTTTTGAGTCTTCTATTGACGTTCTTGTAGGTGCAGTACCTGGATCCACCATGATCCACCAATCTTTATCCACCAACAGATCTTCCATATTGAGCTTCCACATTTCAAAAATTTTCCCATTACATTTGTTGATCTCTATTTTCAAACTTCTTGCCATTTGTTTTCACATGAAGAATCAATACCGTAGATATCCCACTGTAACAAGGCTTATCATAGACCCGATCCAAAATTCCTGACCACAAAGACTTCCTCTTGAAGCCAATACGTGCTCTAATACCAAATGTAGATTTTAACTTTGTACAATTAATTACTGCAAATAGATTCTTAATATAAACATAAAAGATATAATGGCACACACACACATTACATAAATCTTTTTACCCTGGAAACCTAATTAGACCAACAACTTGTTTAGAGACACACCTCTAATGTTCTATTCATCATCATCTTTATTGTTTAAAATACAATATACATATATGATCCCACAACATTAAAAACCCTAATCCATTGACTCGAATGAGTCAACAATCCTAATTCCTTAACAAAAATTAGAAAACCATCGACAAAAACCATGTGACGAAAAATTGCCAAAAACAGACGAAAAAAAATGCTCCCCTTATAGGGGGAGAGAGGTCACGCGCCCCCCACCCCCCGAGACTCCCATATCAATGTACAATACATGGGACCAATATTACAAATAATATAACACATACCCAACAATGCTAGTAGGTACTACATTTAGTTTCCTTGCAAGGACTTCTGTAGGTGCCCCCTTGGGCCCTTATTGTTTAGTAAGAAAAATATCTTGCAATGTATTTTTCTTCATCTTGTTGCAAATATTCAATTTTTTTTTTTTAACATTAATATTAACTATACCAACTGATTCCATCCAAGGATATCCCAAAACAATATCCACATCATCTATATTTATAGCATAAAAATTTGAATGCAACATATGTTTATCTATGGTAATCTTCAAATGTATAAAAAATTGAACATTTTCACCCTCAACTCGTGTGCTTTGAATATTATTTGTGGGAACTTACAATATTTTAGTCAAGTGATGAAATTATGCTTGCTACTAGGGTTTATAGAAATAATAATTTTTTCCTATTGAATACAACCATGAATATATAATAGGAAGTTTGTGCATGAAAACAAACCCTTACTGCTCTTTGTATCTTTCTTAGTGCCATGAGATCATCTGTCTAAATATATGCTTTCATATTATTCATCTAGAAGTTTGGATAGTGACATAATCCGAGTTTACTTCCTCCATATAATAGTGTCATCCCTTAGATTTAAGCATAGATCTAGTTTCCATAAGGATGCATTTCTTTCCTTATAAAACTTTATGAAGTCTTCAATACTAGGGCCATCATCTTTTCTTTGAAAATACATCTTGATTTCTATAACCCAAAAAATAACTAGGGTTTTGAATAAATAACTTAATTTTTAATGGAGCTCCTTTGTGTGGCTAGGGTTTGATGTGGCTAATGTAAAATAATCATAACCTTGGCAATACTTCTCTGATTGGTTATTAGGACCAAAATTATGAAATGCCACAACCACTCTACATTCACTATCATTGGTTTGACTGAAATTTGGGCACTCTATCAAAATATATGTGATTTGAAAACCACACGATCGCCCCACCAAAAAAACCTTAGACAATTGATTTAAAATCAGTTATAACTCCACTTCCGAGCCTCGATTTGGATGATTTTTTTTTTAAATCAATTGTTTTTTAGAGAAGAACTTAGATCTTCAATTGGTTTATTCAGATTTTGCACAAAATGTTTCAGAAATCAATCTAGATATCACTATCCTATTTTCCTTCAAAAATTTATAAAAAGAGAAAAAAAATCCACTTCATGCCCAAGAAAGAGCTTTGATACCACTTGTAGTGAACCTTGATAGATATAAGAGATAGTATAACCCTTAACTTTAGAAATAAACCTTTAAACTTTAGAAATATAAAATGAATTCACACCCTAAATAACATAAGAATACAAAGAAGAACACTTAAGGTAGGGTAACACCATCTAATACTCCTTATGGAAGGAATCACTCCACAAGCCATGCTCACTACAAAAAAAATCATCCAACATATCTCAATATAATTATACTCATGTGTATTTATACTTTTTCATGAGTACTACTATGGGTCTATTCCAACTACCCCTTATTATTATATTATTTCCTCTTAACTATATAATGGACCTATTTATTACCCATGAACTACCAAGTGGGCCTATTCCATGATTATTGTTACATAAAATTCATTATCATGTTGGGTACCTCCCTAGATGCCCCATATTATCCTCCATATGTACATTACAAAGGTCTAGTTACAAAGAAAATTCAATCATTTCAAATGTTGAGTCTTAGAGCAAAGAAAATTCTGGAGGATAATTTGTTGGATCTCTTTATGAGAACTTTAAAGAAGAGCATCCAACATGAGGTGCATATCTTGGTGCCTAAATCCTTAGAGAATGCTTTCAGTGTGGCAAGGAAAGTTGAAAGAGAAAATATGGATACTAGAAGGACAAACACTAACACCTATAGAGAGCACAATTTTCCCACTCCTAACCTTTCTCAAGATGCAAGGTTGATACCTCAACAATTGAAGGAAATAAGAGCAAAGGGACTATGTTTAAATTGTGACAACAAGTAAGGGCATAAGTCTGGTGAGAAGAAATTATTCTACATAGATTATGAAGAGGAAAAAGATAAGGAACCTTCTCAAGATATAGAAATCTAAGAGACTACCCCAACCATATCTTGTCATGATTTGGCTAGCGTTAGTACTCATCAAACTATGAAGATAGAAGGATATACAAAAAAATGTAATAGTGTTGATTGAATCTAGTAGTACCCATAACTTCAGTAATTAAAAATTAATCATACTTCTCAATCCATTTATATATCCAACACCAAAGTTTCAAGTAATGATAGTATATGTAGGTACCATAAATTGTTTAATGAAGTGCCATAGTATTACGCTCATTGTGGGAAAATGTATCTTGGATAGCCAATGATTGTAATTCAAATGGGTAGTTTTGATGTGGCCTTAGGTGTCCAATGATTAGAAATGTTGGGAATAATGGCCTTTGATTTTCAATAACTTGTAATGAGATTTTCTTCATAAGGAAACAAAATTGAACTTAAAGGTATGCAAGGTACACCATCGAAAGTGATAATATCTAACATCATGACAAAATTAGTAAAGGGATACTATGGTGTAATTACACAATTATGCTCCCTGGATGTTCAAACATATTAACCATCCATTCCTTTGGATCTCGAAAGAGTCATTGCCAATCTTTCCAAGGTATTTGAAGAGATGCCCATAGGTCTTTAACTTGCTTGATAACATGACCATGCTATTCACTTGATTCCATGGAGCCTTCTTTCTAACATCATACCTTACAAATACCCTTGTGCATAGAAAAGTGAGATTGAACATATGGTTGAAGAAATATTATAAGCTAGCATAATTCAACCTAGCCAATGTTCTTTCTATTCACTAGTGGTGGTGGTTTACAAAAAGGATGGTTCATAGTGTATGTGTCTATATTATAAAGATGTCAATAATATCATCATTAAATATAAGCTTTATGTTTCTATCATTGATGAATTGTTAAGTGAATCATTAGATGAATTGCAAGGAGCAATTTTATTTACAAAGTTGGATCTCTTTTTGGTATATCATCAAATCAAAATGAGGGAAGAAGACATCCCCAAAATATCCTTTAGAACACATGAAGGTTATTATGAATTTTTAGTGATTCCTTTTGGCTTTACTAATGTACCTTCCACATTTCAAAGTTTGATCAATTCCATTTTCAATCCCTTCCTTGGAAATTTATGTTAGTATTTTTTGATGATATACTTGTCTAAAACAAATATTGATAAGAGCATGTTCAAGATGTTGGCATGGTATTAAAACTATTGGAGGAGCAACAACTATATGCAAAACCCTCCAAGTATTCCTTTGGGGTGCAAGAAGTGGAATATTTTGGTCATATTATATGTCAGGAGGGAGCCATGGTGGAGCATAACAAAATCAAATCTATGATAGAATGGCTAATTCCCAAAACCTTGAAGAATATTAGAGGATTCTTAGGATTGACAAGATATTACTATAGGTTTTTCAAAAACTATGGTTGAATACAAACACCTCTAACGATGATATTGAAGAAGGATGCATATTATTGGACTCAAGAGGCAACTGTAGATTTTTAATAACTTAAAGAGGCAATGTGTAGAACTCAAGTTATGGTCACACTCGACTTCACAAAAACCTTTATTTTGGAGTGAGATGCATAAGGGCATGTCAATAGTGTTGTTATAATGCAAGAAGGAATTCCCCTTGCCTTTGAGAGCCACACAATTAAAGGAAATAAGTTACTTAAACCCATTCATAATAAGGAAATATTGTCCATATTACATGTACATGTAGTTAGGAAATGACATCCTTTTCTAATACGAAGGCACTTCAAGGTAAAAACAAATCAATATAGTTTGGAGTACTTCTTGGAACAATGAATATCTTCAAAAGTGTTAAGAAATATTCCCCCTGCATACAGGTGAAACTTCCCTTGGATTTCTAAACCCCTATAAAAATACATAAAGAGTACAGGTGGACACTAACATCACTTTAAACTCATCTGTAACAATCAATTTGATAAGGAGAGGAAGGATACAATGTACCTTTTTTCGATATTTTTCCTCGCCGCTTCTAATCCCTGGAGCTTGATCCTCAAACCCCCTAGCACAAACTAAGATTTGCAATAGACAAGAAAGAGAAACAACTATCTCCTACTCTAGTTGATTAGGTAAAAAAAATTTCATCTACGAAGATTAAAGCAACAATAGACAAGCATATGCGAGAATACACAAGCTTGAAGGAAATAGGCCAAGTATATATTCAATGAGAACAAAAAAGAGAATAATTACAAGCCATGATTGATGTTGCAACGACCTCTCCAATCTCTCCTCATCTGACCCTTGCACGAATGAATCAAGATCAAAATGATGATACTTTTTTGACTTCTTCCCCCACTAGGTTAGAGGTTTGACATGCTCAGATCTACATCCCCCTTTCTCTTGAAAAACCTTCAATATATAGGATTGAGAGGCACAACCACATTGATAAATTGAAGTATATGGTTGAGGATATGGATCCTTAAGTTGGTATTAGATCCTAATATAAATCCATAACATAGGGGTCGAACACAACCAACCTAATCCCAAGAGATCAGGTTCTTAGAAAGAGGTGGAGGATCCAAAATTCCTCTCTAAAAAGACTGGCGCTCCCCTAGAGTGAGAGATAGAGTGACATAGAACTCCTTTAACAAGGCAGGGGGAGAACCAATGCTCCATAAACATGGCTAGGGGGCACCACGCTTCTAAATTGCTCAAAATTGGTCAAATTTTCCAAGAAAAAGGTGTGTTTCTATTGTCAAATGATGGGGCTTCTTCTTCCAACATGACTTAGGGATTGTGGAAACTATTATTATGGTATAAAGGGGCTACAACACTCAACAAAGTGAATGTGACACTTTAAAAAATGCACGCGACACTTAACAAGGTGCATACATCACATTGCGACACTTGCGACACTTAAGGTGCAAAACTCAAGTGTGACATTTTGATGTGTAACAGATGCCCCCTAAAGCGTGAGGTCAGAAGAGAAACTGATGGCTGAAACACTTTACAAATTCTTCAATGCAAGGGTGCTGGAGTAGGAGAACCTGATAGAAGCTACAAACAATCATCAATCAATATACACATATGTTCCATTTTTGAGGCATGCATACCTATGCTTGGAATACAAGACAAATCAAAGCATGGTTGCCGACCAATACACTATGGATCCATGAGAATACTGACTAAGGATATGGCCACCATATATACAATATGGATGCATACCTCCATGACATGAACTGATTGCAACCACGAAAAACACACTATGGAGCTATGAGATGACAAAACATAGCCACAGATCAATACAATGCGGATCTATGTGAGAGTACATATATCAGTAAGATTTCTAGCATGGTGATTTTACTGAAACCTTTACATGCTCAAATGATATCCATCACAGTCTATGCAAAGAACATAACGGAGTGAGCACCCAACCCGGGGTCTTCGTCCTGATCTTGATGCGGTATGAATATAGCCATGTGAATAGAGGACTTGATGTCGAACATGGTAGAAACCTCTTGATTATCGATCATTGATGTAAACCATTAACAAGTGTGAGGGAAATCACCAATGATGACAATGACTCCCAAGGTACCCTAGTACATTCCAGCGAATGTGAATAAATGAGTTGAGGTCAAACATTCATGGAATCGATCGATCAAGGGTCATTGATGTGAATCCATTGTCAAAAGTGTTGAAATAATGTAAATGCAAAGAGTATTCTTATTATTATTGATATATTATTCATAGGATCAATCCCCATTGTGGATTGATCATGTCAGTTATTGTAATAGGACCAAATCCCCTTTTGCAGATTGGTCAAAAGACAATTGTAATAGGCAGAATAAGAAGTCAGCCCCAACAGATATTAAAGAGGCCCATAAATATAATAAAGGTGGGTTTACCCACCCAGTTTGAGAAGTCGTCCCTACCAGTGAAGATACACTTCACACGTGACAGAATTGTATAAATAAGGAGGCTAGTGCCTCACTTAGACACAACTCACTTGCTCATTTTGAGAGACAAGTTCAGATCTGCTACCAGAGAAGAAGGAGAGAGAGAGTGGCTGATATCTGGAAGAGGACTTTCTGTATTAGTTTAAGAGATCTCTTGGCATTGTATTGGCTATCTATATTAAGGAAGTTTTGCTGGGTTT
>JZKD02S2403051.1:361787-373439 GCA_000966675.3 Picea glauca
CTTATTTTCTTCATATCTGATCTTCCTTTCTTCAGATCTAACCTTATTCCTGACACAAATATTCACAGGCTGAGTAAAAATTTGTGCACTAGGGCAACAGATCTACGCACAGAGATTTCTTTTGCACAAAGTTTCTTCTTCCTCAGTTCCCAACAATCACAGTTTCAGGTCCCGGCAACAGAACCATTTGTTGGCATAGGGGCAGACCCAATGTTCAATGCTCAAGAGCGCACCAACAAAGCCCTAACTACTGGCCCTTTCGGCAACACCTGCGAAGAAGATGAAGTCTCACCCGAGGTAGAGGCAGGGGTGGTTGCAAGACTCAGGTGTTTTCAACCTTAGCTACGACACATATATGTGATTATATCATTTACATAACACTTAGCATCAATCATTTGTCAATATTCAACCCTTATTGTACTTCACAGACAAAACAGAGCATCGCGGTGTACACTCAGATCTACAGTATTTCAACACTTAACCATAGTAACCCAGATTAGATCCAGTAGATCAACACTAAGCATCCTCATACACATCAGATCTAACAATCATATATATCTAAGAAGCACAGAGCATAAGTGGATATATCAAATAACATAGCATAATAAAAACCACATTGAATCAAAACACAAAGCATAACACATAGATTTCAGTGGTTCACCCCCACCTTGGGGCTATGTCCACAAGATCTTCTTCTTTATTTTTGTCTTCAATTTGTTACAAGCACAAAGCCTCCAAAACCTTTATTTGCATAGAACATAAGATCTGCACAACTTGCTAGATCTTTCTTCCTTGTGTTACAACACTTAGCTTTCTATAGAAACCTCACAGTAACTTGCACTTAGCCTTGCAAGCCTTACACAATTCGCACATAGCACTTATTCAACATCACATAGATGCACTACCAATTGCACTAAGCAATCCCATCTACTACTTCTTACATTCCCTATCCTTCTATTTACACATTACAAAAGTGGGCCTACGAGTGGGCAAACCACAGGCCGACAACCCTTTCCCATTACATTAACCCAAAACCCTAAAAGGGCCCAAAAGGGGACTGAGATCCCGTGATCTCTGCTTCTCCTAGAGCTCCATCTTTGACAGGCTTTCGAAGTCCAAAAACGGTCAAATATGACACGGTCAAATATGTCCAAGTGTTCCTCAAAACTTGGTCAAGGGCCAACAAGGGGTTACAATGTACATGTGTTTAATTAGGCACACATAATCACACCCTGACTTGCAAGGTTAAGAACACACATACATACCCTAGAATCACTCACATACACACCCTCCTTGGGGTCGTGGTGTGATTTTAACCACCTACCATCCCATGAGGTGAAGGTGTGCATCTCTGTGTGGGTGAGATTGTGTAAGTGTGTGTTGAGAATGTAGATCCTTAAGTATCCTTCATCACCCATACATGTGTGTGGTGGGGCACACACATGCACACTCTCATCCTTACCACCCAAAGCACACACATGGGAACCCAAACCCACCAAAATCATGGGGATGAGGGTATACATGTGTGTGGTGTGCATACAAGAACACACATGAGCACCATACACACACATGTATAACTACACCTCCTCACTAGCCACTCTCTAAGAATACACATCACACCATACATACACATGTACACCCTCACATTCCCAACACTCGCCATCTCAGGGTATGAGGGTGATTCAGGAGAATCTCCACACAAGGATTCAATAATTTTCACACCATGAAGAAAATAATTAAATTGTTGATTGATGATAGAAGACAAGTTAAAAGAATGATTAATGGTCCAATTAAAATTATAAAAATGATTAATACTTTAAATGAGTGTGAGAAGCTCATGTATTATTAATTAAAAAATGATCAATACTTGGAGTGAGTGGAATTACTCATGTGTTTTTCATTTAATTTGTAAAAAGGGGAATTAGTTGTGAGAATCCACCTCACAAGTTAGTTTCCTAGATTTAAGGGGAAATTAGTTTTATGTGAGAATCTTACCTCATAAAATTAGTTTCCTAATTTTAAGGGGAAGTTGGGAGTCTCATGCGTTGGTTTGGGATTCTTCCTCATTTTATCACAAGTGGTTTCCTAGTCTCAAGGGGAAGTTAAGTTTGGTTGAGATTCTTTCTCATTTTTGTCCTTGAGTTGTTATTAGATCTTAAAATTGTGGATTTTGTCTCCTTGAATTATGGAGAGAGGGAAACTATATAAATTCTTTATGTAAGCATTGTGTGGAAGGACGCCCCTTGGAGAGAGCTTGCATCAAGAGGAATGCAGTCCTTATGGTGTCTGAAGAAATGTCACTTATGTGAGAGCCTTAAGTTCTTTGTGTAAGAGAAGGATGCTTTGGGTTTTCATCCTTATAAGGAGCATGTGCCACATTTTGTGAGAAGGTTTCAACCCTTTCTAAAGGAAGGACAATAATGTGATTCATATTCCAAGTGGATCTAAAGACATATCCAACAGATTCCGATGAACTTCGTTAACATATGGGTGCCAAATTATATGTATGAGTTTTGTTTGCATTCTCGCTTGATTAAGTAGAGATTTAATTACACATATGCACATAATTATGACAATTTTGCTCACGTTCATATGAAATTATTAATGATTACGTGCTCATGTTTGTTAATGTTTTGGTAGTTGCAGGAGGTATTCCCTCTTGGAAATTTTTTCTTAGAGAAGAAGAAGATTCTAGAAGTCAAAGGAAGACCATTGAATAGTTGAAGAACACCCCCAAAAATATTAAAGTGAAATAGAATACCATAGAATAGAAGTCATACCATAGTAAATAATTAAAGTGGAAATATAATTTCCAGGAAGAGAAGTCAACCCACATAAATAATAAAGTAAATATGAAGACCCATAATAAGAAGTCATCCCCAGACAAATGCCCAAATTAGTATAAATATAGGGTTGGATCATTTCTTTTGAACATAAACACAATTCTCCTTCTGTAGTGCACAAGGTAGTTGCAACCATAGTTGTGACAATTTATCTATTTCTGGGTTCTGGTTCTCTTGGAAAGTGTGCCCTACTTGGGAAGCATATTCTTGGTGGCTCCTTGTTGTTTCTCTTGTGTGTCATATCTGGAATATTTGTGCCAATATTGTGTGGTGATACCGAGTTGTAATTCCAGTTGCATTTGCAGCTACAGTTTCATTTTCCAGTTGTTCTAGTTCTATGGTGCACTATCTTGCTCTAGTGATGTACCTATCTTGTGCAAGTTTTGTGGTGCTACTAAAGTGTTCGCTAGGGTTTGACAAGAAGAAGAGATAAGTATTTTTTATCAGGGTTTCTTCATTGTTGGTTTTATCTTGTGAATAGATATTGTTCATGGTTGTATTTGAATATTCTCTCTAAGAAAAGTTGGCTGGGTTTTTCCTTAAGTTTGGGGTTTTCCCAGGATAAATATTTGTGTCTTCTTGTGCTTGTTTATATGCTTCTTATATATTTCAGTATATGGTTATTGAATGTTAAAAGAAGATAAAAAATATATGATAAATATAATGTTAACAAAACTAATGAAAATCTAACATGGTATGAGAGCAGGTTTCCTTTAGAACAATCTAACCACTGGAAAGAAGATCATGGAATTTCCCATCGTCGTTTACTATTGCAGTTTATCGCTACACAGACCTAAGCTTGTCAAGTTCGTTGATAACTTGTTATAAAGTTTTTGGGACAAATTCCACTATATATCATTTCGCCTTGTCCTAGCGCACCCACTACATCTGTCATATTGACCTTTTGTCAAAATTGAATTTTTTGGGGTTTTAGGCTTGTTGGAATTTTCTTGGACATTGAACCTTATGATTTAGATTTCTAAATTCTTATTTTTGATTTAATGTTTCATCAGACAAGATGGATGGTGAACTTGTATATAATATGAGAGTGTTTGCAAGGAATAGGACCTTTTTCCAAGACAGTAGATGCAAAGGGATATTAGATCTACTGCACTCAGAGGAAGCCCAAGAGTTGCAGGAAACAATGACGATGTATTATATAGTATATAAAAACTCAAATGGGACAAAAACAACTAGAATTGTAATCCATTTGGAGATTGGTGGCCACCCATCTATTCCAAATGGGATCCTATTAACAATTTTTAGTTCAACATGTTCTTTTGTACTTATTTGTAATTGTGGGTTCTACATTTTGGAGGCTGTCTGAAGCCCTACACATATTCCAGGTGGATGGTGGCCTCCCACTTAATCTAAATAGATTATTTTGTATGTTTTCATGTCATCACATCTTGCTGTACTTCCAGGGCCGTTTTGGGGCCCTAAATAGTGTTTTTTTGGCTTGCCACAGTGAAAATGTCATTAACATTATAGTTTGATGACATAATGTCTAGTTTTCAAAAAGAAATTTCCAACAGGATATCATGCGCCTAAAACAGAGGTCGTATGAAAAATTTATGACCCTCGAAAGTTGAGGTACCAACTTACCCATAGGGGCCCATTGAGCACTCAACACACCCTAAAAATCCTTTATCAAATTTTTACGTTTTTGGGTACCACTTAATCTTCTGCATTGTCTAATTCGATTTCATTTTGAGAAATGTTTTTTATTTTGTTTATTTTCATGACTCTCAACACATATTCAAGTTTGCTTGAACTTATGAAACCCCATAACTTAAAAAGGCCTCAACACCTGAATAAAGAATCGAAAACCAAACACCTCACCCAACGTGCTCAGGTTCGCCATTGGAAGGAATTAAAATAAGAAAAAGGAACCACTCAGAATACCACAGTCGCCAAGCGTCGATATCCATCGATATCGACATAAGGAATTTTTGGTTTGCATTAAGTTTTTGCATAAATATATCACCGATATCCAATTCCCCTTCGACATCGCTAAAGACAAGGGGACAAGTGTTAACGAAGAATGAAAATATATCGCCGATAGTTGATGCCCAGCGCACTTTATCGGAATCGGGGAAAACCAAGAAGGATCACATCAAACATTCTAACCACGATAAACATTATCCCCAATCGCTGATCCCCGATTCTTTTTCAGCATTGAGACTTTTTCAAGGGAGTCAATCCGAAAGCACTTTCATAGGCTTATCGCCGATCCTAGACACTTTTTTAGCATCGATAAGCTAAGGTTTGTTTTCGAAAGAATAACTCAAGGAAAGTCTTGAATCCGATTAATACAAGCGAATTAAGTCACTAGTCTCCAACGCCATGTGTCTTTACCAGGTAAGAGGGTCATACAGTCTAATTCTATCCCGAGTTATTCTTGGTTCCCTAGGTCCGAGTCACACCTCCGAGTCAACATTTTTGCATAAAAAATGTATGGTAAGATCGATCGACATCATATCTTTTTGCAGGAGGTTGTCAACGAAAACGTTTGTAGCAAAACCTCGATCCTCGATCCAGTGACTGAAAGAGCGACACGACGAGATGTTTTATCATTAGATACGATCATATTTTGAGAATCTAAGGAGATAACTAATACTCGATACTACATTAGTTGCTACCTTGTGTGGAAATAAAAATAACTGTTTAAAATCTCCGATTGACCACATCACCACCCACGCCTCTGCCGTCAACCCACGATGAATTTAAGTTCTAGAGATTCAGCGACATATTTATTGAAAATTTACTCATAACTTGAATTGAATGGTTGATGCAACATGGTAAGATCTTCCCCGTTTAAAATCTCTTGAGCTGTTGCAAACGATATCATTCTAGGTGTAAGATAATTCAAGAGCATCCGATGGAGAAAGATGAGAAAATCAAAGGCTGCATCGACCCCGTGATTATCAAAATAACCAGGTTTTAACAAGCTTCATAGGTATGTATCCAAGTCTATAAATTTTACATTTAATTTATATGTGTTTATCCATTTTTTTTTCATAGTATTTGAAATTCTTCTTAAGTTGTAGAAACAATGCTGGCGAGAAAGCCAACCACTAGACACTCGCCAAGAGCACCAAATGTAAAAGAACTAGAGATGGAAAAGGGTTCTTATCCAGGAATCACGAGGCAATTGGAGTATGTCCCTAGGCTGGAGCACCACACCTCCTACCATATAATGTCCTAGACCAGCTTGTTGTAGGAGAAATATGTTATCAAACCATCTTGTAGGCCTACAACGCCATGATCCTGGTCAAAGACAAGAAATGATCTTTCATACCCTATGGTTTCCATGTAAGGTTCTACTTGGTAAAGGATACTGCTCAAGCCAAACAACAAGGGCTGGGCCAACTCAAATTCAGATTTTCAACGGGCCAATTCCAAAAGCATGACCCAATGGGCCTGGTCCTACAACATGATTCACAGGTGTCGTCCTACAAGCTGTATGTTCACGACAAGTTAGAAGACGAAGTCTTCACAGAGAATGCCTAGGACTGGAACGAGGTGGTGCAAAGGATGGCCGACCTGAAAATGACCAGGTTCAAGGCCATGAGCATGGATGAACAAGTGACAACAATAGAGAAGTCATCTCAAGAGGCCCTTAGAGCCAGGGAAGAAATCAGAGTAATAGAGGAAACAAAGGTGCAGAACAGGGGACTGTCTATGACACCAGAGGGACAGGAAAGGGGATTGCTCCTAATGGAACATGCACAACAAATAATTGATTAGCGGGAAAAAGACCCGGACCTAGTGGAAACTACAAGGGTCCTTGCCGACAACCCAATCAAAATCTAGGTAGTTCCAAGTGACTCATAACCAATACAAATTGAAGAAATCATCGGTTTAGATAACCCTGAAGTTTCAACTCCACATGCCGGATCACTGGGGACATTTCAGCTCATCTAGATATAGTGAGGAAATCAGGGAGAGAAAGTGCCCCAAACCCCCTTCATGACTTAATAATGGTCTATGATGATGAGGAGAGTTCAGAGGTTTCCTTGGTGACTCTGGTGCAGATCACAGAGGAAAAGGAACCTGAGAGGGAATCTTCCCCAGCTCCCGATGCTCAAATTCAAATCCTTCCACATAGTGACTAGGAGGTCAAAAGTGTCTTAGACACTAAGCTACTTGATGTACCAGGGACCCAAGTGGATAACCCAAAGAACGAGCTAAGGTCGGGTGAACAAGAAGAAGAAGTTCCACAGCGGGAAATCAACATCTCAACAACAGATTATCAGGTAAGTACCGAGCCTTCCTCTGATGCTTCAATTTCCGCTGGTACTTTACCCTTCGATGAGAAACATCCAGAGGTTGAACTTTCGAAACAAATAAGAGGTTCAAGAACCTAGTCTTGAACATATATAAACTGTCGGGAGCTTGGGAAACATGCTTACTTAGGGAGAGAAACAAATCCCCGAACCCGTGGATGAGTTCGCTGATATACAAGCCATCTCTTATGACTGAAAGAGGAAATACATCATGAAAAGAATCACCAAGAAGAGGAGGCTTACTCTGGATCGCTCCATCCTCATCACCACAGATGAGAAGTTGATTAGCATGGAGCATGCCAAGAATTTCGAGATTAACGACGCAGGGATGGAAATCACATATGCCACCCTGGATAGAGCGAGGAAGGATGAAGAGGAGATGGCCATTGCACTGAGGGAGTTGAATCATCTACGCCATTTGGTGAAATATTATCAGGACTCCACACATGCCACATTGTTCCCGAGAAGTGAATTCCAAGAGGCCTACAACAAATTTATGAATGAGCAACACCTTTTCACTATAGGGATAGCCAATTTCCAAGAAGACACACTCATGGGGATGGAGACATGCAAGGATATGGAAAGATGGTATGAGAAAGCACACCAAGTAGTGGAAAGGATCAACTACATCAATGCGGTTCAACATGGCTGAGATGCTGAAGAGCACAACATTTGGGTACTAAGGGATAGGAACATCGATCGCATAAATAATTCAGACAAATACTGGGTGAAAATGGCCCAAGAACCTCATCAAGAAATCCAAGAGAAATGGGCAGAGTGAGAAAAGAGCTGGACCAATATCAACTGGGCCATGAGAGACATCAAACTTCCAAAATTCAACACACCTGATGACTTTGTCGACTTGCATGACATAGTGAAATTACATGCCAAAAAAGTCTCATCGTGGGCAACATAGATAGAAAAGGTGGAGAACATGGCAATGGGTTAAGTGCAACAGTTCATGGAACACTTGATCAAGGCTCAGACAATGTTGCAGAAGTTAAGTGCTAGAATAATGAAGTATCAGGCACAAGCACTGGAGATAAAGTAGATCCTTTTGGCCCCAATGGACCAACATAGATTCCCATATTCCAACCCATGCGAGGATCTCTTCGTCAAATGGTCGGAGTATGAGAAGAGTCATCCACTCAAGTGAAACCATTTGATGACTCTTATAAGACCAAGCGATGAAAGCGCCATGTGGAGATGCTTTTTTTTTTTACTTAGATTTCACTTTTGATAGTTATTTTTAGCTAATACTATGTTATAAATAAGGGGATCGACCTGGGAAGAAGGGTCAATAGTTTTTGAAAAGACCCTCATTTTTGGATTGTAAAGAACTATTTCAAAGCTACCTTAATTGAGAAGTCATGTTTAGGACCAGAGACAAGTTTGTGTTTTTCATCAAAAGCGCTTGTGATTGGATTTGAAGAAGAATTATTTCTGATTTTATCTCATGAATGGATGCTGTAACGAGTAAGAGCCTCTTAATATGTTGATAAGTTACCTGATTCAATATTTTTATAGTTCTTGTCTTTAATGATGAAAAGTAAATCATTGTGTTAGTGTGTGATCAATGATTAGAGCTAAGGAAACTATTTTACTTGCCATCGTTTATTGCATATATGTATTTTTCTAATAATCATATCTCAGTGAACAATTTGAACACCAACAGGTTAATGTATTAGTTCTAGGCTTGTTGTAGGTGTAAGAATCATTGTCTACATACTTGAGTATGCGGGTTATATCGAGATCATCCTTTGTCATTAGTTAAGTCCTTTCCCCTTTGTTACCCAGATGGTTTATACCATCATTTATCTTGTATCGGTCCCACCTATAAGAGAAAATACAAAAAGAGAATGTTCAAACTGAAGGAGGAACTTTCACAAGAAGACATCCTGTCAATCACTACGTAAAGCCCATCGATCAATTGTCCAGATTGCAAGATCTGGAGAACCATTCCACCATTAAACAATGAAGAGTCTAATTGGGCCTCGGTGGTGGGTTTGGTTCCTACTGTTGAGTTAAAGGGATTTATGACCCCAAAACAAAATTGGCACTAGAAGGAGTGCTTGAAGAATGAATGGCGGACAATATTTTTGACACAATATTTCACATAACCTGTAGATTCAAAACAACCAACATGCATGTCTAGTCATTCTCAAGACAACCCACACACACTAAGTAATCCTGAAATGCGTAACTCACCCCAACAAGAGGAAGAACATATATTCCCTGAGATACCTTATTCTCTTCCTCATGAGGAGTTGAACGAGTTTAAAAAAATCACAAGAGCTTACGCCTGACAAATCAGAGCACTGCCCTTAGATCTGTTACTTCCTCATAGAAAACAAGTAAGCAGAACAATGGTCGACACCCTCGACCATGTTTTTGTGCACAAAGTAGAAGATCTGATAGATTTCGCCCTCACCGAAATCGAACATCCTCTTAATCTAATCCCCGAAACACCAACTGGTAACTGCTCCGAGCTCGACGATTTTTCTGACGAGGAAGGGTTTAAATCAGAAATCCCAGTTTGGGATCGGATGACACGGAAGATAACAATGATCATAATGAAGAAAGGGGAAACACACCTCAAAATAATCAACCTTGGTTGGCCAAAGATGCTCTGGACATCCCTGGATGAGTACATAACCTTCCCCAACATCCAAAAAATTTACTCCCTAAATTTGACCCTGAAATCTTAGGACTGCTTGAAGACCATATAAAAAAATTCATACTATCTATCAAACTGATGAATTTCCAACATGAAGACATGGTATGTAGTATTTTCCCCTATGCTTTTGAGAATTCCAACATGAAGACATGGTATGCAGTATTTTCCCCTATGCTTTTGAGAATTCGGCCTCCACGTGGTATTTTAACTTACTTGTAGGATCCATAACTAGTTGGACAAAGTTTCAAAATGATTTTCTAGATAAATTTACAGAAGAAACCACTACAGGAGCTTTCATGGAAAAGTTGTTCACCGCCACCATGATTTCAAAGGAGAAGGTTAAAGACTTTAATCAACGGTTCACCACTATCCTAAACAAATTTCAACCCGAAGCTAAACCCACTCAAGAGTTGCAAATAAAAGTATATGCTAATTCTCTCCCAGCTTCTATTTCCATGTTTGTGAAGAGGGCTGCCAAAACAACCTTAGCAGATAATTTTTAAGAAGCTAAAACAATAGAGTTCCAAATGAAGGGATGTAAATAAGGCCAGGTATCATTAGTTAAGAAGGAATTTCAACCTCCTCCTAGGAGATGACTGCTGTTGAATAGACCCCCAGGGAAACAAATAGAACAAGGTTTCGTAAAGGGAATTGGAGACATAGAATACCTACAACACATGGTTAAGAAATTTTCAAACAAAATCATAGACATGAAAATAAGTGTAGGGGAAGGAAACCAAGGCCAGAGGCCTTATAGACCCTTTTTCAAAAGAAATACACCGTTCAAAGCGATTGAACCTCCCCTAGGCAACTTAAACATCGAATTGGTAAATGTAGCATCCAACTCTTTCTGTACCTATCACCAAGAGAAACACTCTGAAAGAGACTACCCACAATGGGTGCATGCCATGAATTTTATGGCAAACCGGTTTTTAGATGAAGTTTCCCTAACTGAACAATCAAGCAGATCAATTATGAATATTGACGATTAAGAAGAAGTTGATCCACTAGAAGAAACAACCATATTGATATGGGACCCTGACCTACCAATGCCTTCCGATGACCTATTTGAGATTCAATATGTAAATGTGTTGACCTGCACATTATAGATCTAGCTAAAAAATGATACACACATTTGCAGAGAGAATTGGAAAAAGAAGAAGAAGGAGAGAAAGAATGGAATGAATTCTCATTAACCATTATGAATACGGAATAATTTACACATGATATACTCTATATAACTCAATGAGTTCAAATTGAGGTGAACCAAGTCGCCATAGTGGTGGTCTAGAGTGATCTGGACACACACTAGCAGTTACGGGAGTGAACTGCCACCTATTATAGTCTCTCAGGCAGTTACGGGAGTGAACTGCCACCTAGTTGAGTTAACTAGTCAACTAGTCTTTAGTTAATTGACTGAACATAAAGTGGTGAGGAGTTAGCTCAAGGAATCAAGGCTAATATGCCACTTTTGTGATGATACCAAGGCAAGGTCGAATTAGCATGGTGATGATCCCAATGTCGCATGGTGATGATCCCAATGCAACATCTAAACTCAACTCAACTAGTCAAACTGAAGTGTGAACTAAAAGAGAATATTCTCTAGGTGGAATATTCTCTCCTAAAATATAGGAGACTGGATAATGACTAATTATGACTAATGAAAAAATAAAAACCTTAGGAAAAATAAATCCTAGGTGTGTGTGAAGTAACTCCAACACCCCCCTGAACATAACTATGGTGAAAATAAAGATTGGGTCCCAGCAACGAGGCCATGTTAGGTACCCAAGTACAAGAGATACACTGAAAATAAAGTGAGGAAAGAGGGAAAACCTCATGGGAA
>JZKD02S2403051.1:375064-393409 GCA_000966675.3 Picea glauca
TAAGGCCCACTATGGTAGTTAGATATAATAAATGGGTAATTAGATATAATAAATGTAAGAGGACTTCTTAGAAGGTTCTACTTCTAGAAGATTCCTCCTTTAGAATGTTCTTAGGCGATGGTATCACTATATAAAGGAGTTCAAGAAATGTAATGAGACATGAAGAGAAGTATTGTGTTTGTGAGCAGTAGCTCAATAGGAGGATGCCCCCTCAAAGAGGCAAGTGAACATGAGAGGATCCCTTCCATAATAGGATCCATTGTACTGTGTTTCCCTACCTCAAGGGTTTGGTAATCATAAAGTGTGGTTTCTTCTATATTTGCTCTATGGATCTATTTTGTATTCAGTATTTGTGGTGATTCTATTTGTATATCTATTTGGGTACTTAACATTATGTTAATTACCCCTCTGTACTCTGCCTCAGTTGAAGATAGAGCAATGGCAGTGTGCTTCTTGCTCGACCAACAGATAGACTCGGAACCAAGATTGTGTGAGTAATTAGATGTGGACTTGCGATCAATGCTATCGCCAGCCCAGTCAGAATCAGTAAAACCAATGATATCTAATGTAGAGTCTACTGCATAATGAATCCCAAAGGTGATGGTGCCTTGTACGTATCGAAGGATACGCTTTGCATTTTTCCAATGTAGCTCATGCGGCTCCTGCATGAACCTGGAAACTGTGCCAACTACATATGAGAGGTCTGGTCTGGAGTGTGTGAGATACAACAAGATCCCCACTAGCTGTCTGTACAGTGTGCTGTCAACTAATGGAGTCTCCCTGCCATCCTCAAGTTTGACTCCTGATAGGAAAGGAGTCGGAGCAGACTTGCAGTCTGTCATGTGAAATATCTCAAGGAGATATCGTGCACACTTCGCTTGAGAAAGTTTGATTCCTGATGTATCCTAACTGATCTCAATTCCAAGGAAGAAGTGTAGCGGACCCATGTCTATCATAAAAAACCTGTCATGAAGAATCTTCTTGACCGCAACAATCGCTGAAGTCGAGCAACCGATGATCAACAAATCATCGACATACAAAACTAAAAGTAGAAGTGAATCAACTGTCCTGAGAATGTATACATTCAGGTCTGATTTACAACGTACAAAGTTTTGTGACAACAGGTAGGAGTCCATCTTGGCATACCATACCCTTAGAGCCTGCTTGAGGCCATAAAGTGACTTCTTCAGTCGACAAACCAAAGATGAGTCCTGCATAAATCCCTGGGGCTGCTCCATCTAGATCTCCTTAGAGAGATCATCGTGAAGAAATGCATTCTTCATGTCCATCTGATGGACTTACCATCCCTTGGCTTCCACAATGGAAAGTGTCAATCGTATGGAATCCATCTTCGCGACTGGAGTGAAGGTCTCATCATAGTCAATACCATGTACCTACTGAAAGCCTTTGGCAACAAGCCTGGCTTTATATCTATTTATCTTTCCATCTGCTACGCTCTTGGTCCTGTAGACCCATCTGCATCTGACAAGTTTCCTCCCAGAAGGAAGGGGAACTAGATCACAAGTCTGGTTCTTGAGGAGGGAGTTGTACTCCTCCTGCATGGCGGATTCCCAAAAGGGATTTCCAGTAGCCTCACCATAAGACTATGGATCTAAAGACTGAACAAAGAAAAGATTCCTGGAAGGCAATGGTTCAATGGCAGTGAGTGCAATAGGAGGCTCCTCGAAATCATATCGAGTCCTCCTAGTATCAGCTGGATCACCAACGAGATCCCCTGCATCCTGAAGAGTAGTCTATGCTCACTTGGGCCTCTGCTCTGGCTCTGCAACTGCATCTGGATGCTTCAACTCTGCATCTGACTGTACTGACTCTAAGTTTGAATCATCTAAGTCCTATGAATCAAAACTCTCATCTGAAGAAGAGTCAGCATGTGCATGCTCATCATCTCGGATAGGTGGAAGAGTGAAGGTGTTTGCATGCGATTGCTGAGGTACATGCGAGACACTTTCCTCGAATTGGACACTATGCTCAATGATGAGTCGATCCAAGGAAAGATCAATAAGCTGATATCCCTTCACATCGTCGGGGTATCCAATAAATATGCACTCAGTTCTTTGTGGATCAAGTGCCTTCCTCCTTTTAGAGGGAATCCGGGCCCATGCACGTGAACCAAAAATGCGAAAGTGGGCCACTTCCGGTTTGAGGCCACTCCAAGCCTCGTAGGGGGTCCTATCCTTGATAGATCTATGAGGAGATATATTTTGGATGTATGTTTCATAGTTAAGTGCTTCGACCCATAGTCTCTGTGGTAGTGACTTTGCATTCAACATGCAAGATGCCATCTCCTTTAGAGATCTATTTTTCCGCTCAACAACTTCGTTTTGCTATGGAGTGTAGGGAACTGTATGATGCAAATGAATCCCTGCCTCATGACAAAGATTATGAATCTCATGATTCACATACTCTCCCCCATTATTAGTTCAGAGGACTTTGATCTTCTTTCCGGACTGTGTCTCAACCAAAGCTTTGAAATCTTTGAGGTGTTGAAAGACCTCAGATTTTTCCCTGAGAAAGTAGATCTAAGTAAAACGTGAGAAATCATCAACAACAATGAGAAAAAACCTCACTTTTCTGATCAATGGATGTGGAAAAGAACACATGAGGTCACTGTGGATCAGATCTAAAGGTGCGAAAGTTCGTTGAGACTTTCCTTTGACGAATTTCTCTTGAGGGTGTTTTCCGAGAACACATCCCTCACATACTCCCTTGGAGAAATGGATGTTTGGTATACCATCAACTAATCTGTGCTTGCTAAGCTATTTCATGTATCTAAAATTCAAATGTCGAAACCTTTTGTGCCATATCCTACTACTTTCATCAGCACGAGTAAGCAGTAAAGCAGAATCAGGTTCAATGAATTCATAAAATGTATACAATCTAGACTGATGATTTACCTCACCGGTAGCAACCCTGGAGTTGGTTTTCATGTCGTATATGTCCAAAAAATTTGGTGTGAATATGACTTTCTTTCCAGTGTCAGAATTCTCCATCTGATACACGGAGAGAAGGTTGACAGAAAGCTTGGGAACATGCAGCACGTTCTCGAAGCTTCCGTTGGTGAGTTCAATCCTTCCTTTGCCGATGACTTTGACATAAGAGTTGTCCCCCATCATAATAGGAGGACCTTTGCATGCATCCAAAGAAGAATAGAATACTTTTGAGGCATCCATGTGATGTGATTCTCCTGAATCTATGATCCAAGCATCGGGAGAGGAGTTGATGACAATCAACGCATCGATAGAATTGCCTTTCTTGGAATTCAGATCTTCTGGCTTCTTCTTATTTTCACCCTCGGGGATGCGATCTCCAAGGTTGTTTTGCTGAAGTATCTAAGACATCATATCTATTTGTTTTTGCATGCATGCTGATTCCAACTGGAATCCTTTGTGACAATATGTGCATTTCTCTCCTTTTCTTCCCTTTTCTCTTTTAGATCCGGAGGCATCGGTAAAGGGTTTTGTGTACCCTTCCTTCTTCGTATGTGCATGAGATTTCTGCTTATCTTTATATTTATATTTCTAATATTTGTGGCTGCCATCATGCATAGTGAGTGAAAGCGCCCTTGGACCTTTGATTGTGCCCATGTTAATGAGCTTCGTTTGCTCTTGTCTCAGGGATTCGATAAAGTCCTCAAGAGAAGTCATCTTCCAGGTGGCTCCATAGGTGAATCTGATAGTATGGAATGTGGATACAAATACTGAGAATTTAGGACCAATATTGGAGAGAATGGTGAGAACCATTTGTTTCTCCTCCTTTGATTTATCAACCCCGCAAGCTTTGAGTTGCGACAGTAAATCCTTAAATTTTGTAAAGAAATATTGGATATTATCGAAACTTTTTGGATCCAATGTGAGCATCTCCACCTCCAACATGTGTCCCCTCATCTCATCCTATTTTTCAAATATCCCTTCCAAGATGGTCCAAGCTTCATTGGGAGTCTTATAGGAAGATATATGAAAAAGGAGGTTGGGAGAAATAAGAATGGAAATTGTTCCGAGTGCCTCATCCATGCAATTTAAGTACTTGGATTTTTCTATGGATGATGTCGGTTCTATATCTGTATTCATGGTTAACTTATACAACCCTCTGGATCGGAGATGTATGGCTATTTTCTCCTTCCATGCAAAATAGTTGTAAGCTGTAAGAATGAATTCTTTTTGGAATTCCATCTTTTCACTGTCTTCAATCTTTTGTACCTGCAAAATTTTTGGTGTAGCTTTTTCTTAGAACTCCGTCAGCTCTGATACCATGTAAATGTGTTGACATGAAAAAAATAGATCTAGCTAAACAATGATACACACATTTTCAAAGAGAATTGGAAAAAGAAGAAGAAGGAGAGAAAGAATGGAAAGAATTCTCATTAACCGTTATGAATAATGAATAATTTACACATGATATACTCTGTATAACTCAATGAGTTCGACTTGAGGTCAACCAAGTCTCCATATTGGTGGTCTAGAGTGATCTAGACACACACCAACAATTATGGGAGTGAACTTCCACCTATTCTAGTATCTCAGGCAGTTATGAGAGTGAATTGCCACCTAGTTGAGTTAACTAGTCAACTAGTCTTCAGTTAACTGACTGAACAGAAATTAGTGAGGAGTTAACTCAAGGAATCAAGGCTAATGCACCACTTTGTTGATGATACCAAGGCAGGGTCGAATTATCATGGTGATGATCCCAATGCAACATCTAAACTCAACTCAATTAGTCAAACTGAAGTGTGAACTAAAAGAGAATATTCTCCAAGTGGAATATTCTCTCCTAAAATATAGGAGACTGGATAATGACTAATTATGACTAATGAACTAATAAAAACCTTAGGAAAAAGAAATATTAGGTGTGTGTGAAGTAACTTCAACACAAGAACCACCCATAGAGGTATTGGCTGTGAAAACACAAAGTAGGGGTCAACCTGTCTCAAACGACCTTACTATGACCGAAACTTCAGGAGGAAAACTAGCTCCTGATCACCCAAAAGCACCTTTTATCCCCCGAAGAAATGCTATAAACATCCATGCACGAGAATTTCCCAAGCTAGACTACAACATAGTAGAAGATTTGAAAAATTTGAAGGCAAATATATCGGTCATGGACATGTGTAGAATCCATCAGCAAAAAGAATTTCTGTTACCATCATTGAAGTAAGTATAAAATCCTACAACAAGCACTGATCAAGGAGAAAATCCAGCCCTCTCTGTTGAAATTACTAAGACAACTGAGAGGGGGGGGTGAATCAGTTGTTACTGTGCTTAAACAATATGAAGTCTATTAAACCATTTTTAATCTTTCATCAAGTGACCATCAATATTATACATCATATGAACAACATCAATAATGAGAATCAATTACACATAAGATATACATAGAGACAGATTTTCACGAGGAAACCCATAAAGGGAGAAAACCTCTTCTTCTTCAAAATGATAGGCAATCTTTTAAGTTCTGTACATCATCTATGTTTGAGCACCAACTCAAAGTGAGGCTACTACCTCTGTTTTACAAGATCCAACTTGTTTGAGAGCACCAACTCTCTCGTTTCTCTAGCACCCACTAGAAGGAAGCACCAACTCCCTGAGTGTTCCAACACCGACTGGATGGAAGCACCTACTTCCACTTATACAAGCACCAACTTGCATATAGAAAACTCTGTGTTTTCCCAAGCACCACCCTGCCACCCTCTTTTCTAGCCACAACTAGATGGAAGCTAAAAATCCTAATATTCAAGCACCAACTCGAATATCAGAGGACCACAGTACCCCCTAGCATCACCCTACCTCCCTAATTATAAATAAATGATTGAATAACCAACAACACAGATAAATCAATTCTTACCACTACTTCTCTGTTTTGTAAATCTGGTTTACTTCTAACTGTTCTGCAATTCTTCTCTTCCTCTGTCTGTTCTGCAATTCTACTCTACTTCAAGTTGTTCTGCAATTCTTCTCTTCCTCTGTCTATTCTGCAATTCTGCTATGCTTCAAGTTGTTCTGCAATTCTTCTCTTCCTCTATCTATTCTGCAATTCTTCTATGCTTCAAGCTGTTCTGCAATTCTTCTCTTGCTTCTGTCTATTCCTCATCTGTTACTCATCTCTGAGTTTTATCTCACACTGCACATATTGTCGGTCTCACATTGTGCATACTGTAATTTTCCCTTTCTTACAGTTCAACTCATTTTTCATTCAGAACAACCGACCTTCCACAATCATTGCATCTCCATTTTTATCCTACACCACCTATTCAGTTACACCTTGAATCTCCAAGAAAATGCATCAGCAACTGAATCACCAACCATCCAAGAATCATGATTCAGTTCTACTAACTAAATCATAACTGATCGATTACCTATGAGGTGAAACAATAACCCTTCGATCAAGTTTCCAATTAACCAATATCATTGGATTAAATCCACAGGATTTCGCATTTATCTCATATGCCCATTAGTTGTGACCGAGCACTAAACATAATTTGAATTTCTTGATTTTGCATCTCGACATTCCTGTGATGAAGGGTCTCGACACTCCAAGTCGCGATTGCCGAAACTCTGAGATGGAGCTTAGCACCGCTAGAATATTCCCCTCACGTGACCACCAGTGGTGACCACAGATTGCACCAAAAGGTGCTTTGTATTTCGTGAACTTATGAACTTTATCAAGCCTAATCAACGGTCAAGATCTCCAATGATCCAACGGTCCAGATCTCATCGCGATCTCGCATATCACGATTCCTGTGATAAAGGATATCGATACTCCAAGTCGTGATCATCGAGACTCCGAGATGGAGCTTAACACCACTAGCTTCTTCCTCCATCTTCCACAGATGTAACCACTAGCTATGACCACAACCTTATTTGAAAATGCATTTTTCACTTTTGTGTCTTGGGTATTCTGTGATGAGTCCTCTCGACTCTCCATGTCACAAACTCTGAAATAGAGCTTGGCTTCTCTAGCCCTGCTCTCCAGCTCTCGACAATGTGACCATAAGATATGACCACTCGCCAATCAAATGAGCACTTCGCTCCTTTGAATTTCCAGTCAGCGAAATGTTAATCCCTTGCCACATGTCCCTCTTAGATCAACAATCAATATCTTATTGCGATTTTGCAACTTCAAGGGCCTTTGTCATGGCTGATCAACAATCCATAATCTCGATGATTTGATGAATTTTCGTGATCTCGCATATCATGAGTTCCCACACCATGCTCCATTGACTCCTCCAATGTGCAAGTCAGCAAAATTCCAATCGCTTGCCACATGTCCTATGAATCCAACGGTTAGGATTGTTATCGTGATTTCGCATATCGCGAGTTCAAACCTCTTTCCTTTGGATTTCCCGATCTGTGAAACTCCGAAATGAAACCTTTGTCATGCTTTGACTATTTTCCTCCTTCTGAGCTTACACTACTGATCTTGCCATTATCACTACGCTACTGATCGAGCCGATCTCCACCATCTGATTGTGTTGATCTTCGCCATCAATGAAAAACATGCATTCTCTGCCTCTGTCTAAAAACATGCCAACACTCTCAGGTCTAAGAAATAAACCAACTGTGAATGCCTGGTCTGAAGATAAGAAGGGAAATCCTTTTGTCCCATCATTCCTTTTGACATTTGAAGTCTTCAATAGAAACCTCCATAACTATTTGGTTGACTCAGGAGCATCCTCTAATGTTATGCCATTGTCTATATGCAAGAAATTAAAATTAGTCCCTCTCAAAAGTGATAAACTTGTCATACAGCTAGACAGAACCCAGGTGAAGGTTATGGGAGAGCTGAAAGATGTAATGACCAGAATGGAAACACACCCTAAATTTATTTAAGTAATTGACATCATTGTAGTAGATATCCCAGAAGCTTATGGATTGCTATTGAGTTGAGATTGGTCCAAGAAGTTAAATAGATACTTTAGTACAGACTAGGCTCACCTTTGGCTTCCATTAAAGAGACACATGAATATGATCAGGATCGATAGGGAAATATATCTAAAACACATGGTCAACGACCTGGAAACCCTTAACGAACTCTCATCAATAGATTTAATCGTGCGAGGCAATTATTCATGTGACTGTAATTTTGGGAATTTATCCCCCCTCTTATATGATGTTCCTCTTACTCAAAACTCTAAAATAGGTTTTCAAGAAAAGTTTCCAACAATGGCGGAGGAAACCCTCTTTTGTCAGGAACCGGTGTTAGAAACCACGTAATAGATAAGAGGAAAGGAGGAAAGTGATAGGAAAGAGGAAGCTTATGGGTTTTGCCCACAATTTTAGACCTTATACTTTGATGTATCTAAATTGAAAGAAGGGTCAGGGGTAGGGTGCATCCTCATTGTTCCAAAAGGTAAACAAAATTTCCTGTCTTGTAGACTAGAATTTGAATGCACAAACAACACCACCGAGTATGAAGCTATAGTACAAGGGCTAAATAAATCCATAGAATTAAACATTAAATAATTGAAGGTTTTATGAAAATCATCGTTAGACAAGTAAGGAACACCATACATTGCAACTCTCCCCACCTGAGAAATTATCAACAGGAAGTGCATAGACTAATAAAACGTTTTGAAGCCTTCAACATTACAATGATCCCCACAACAAAGAACACTCTTTCTGATTCTCTGGCCACTGCTACCTCAAGGTTATCCTCTCTAGAAGACTATGAAGCCTTCTGATTCACTATGGAGATACTCTACAAACCACCGATGCCCAACAATATTTCTAATTGGAAGATCTTTGAAGGAGATGAACAAATCATAAACTTTTTGACCAATCAGGATAGATTTAAAGAGCTAGCCATTGACGATGAAGTATTACATAAAAAATTGGCAGAAATTGATCCTCATATAGATAAACTGACTGACAAACCAAGGCCTCACACAATACCGAAGGGAGTAGCTAATTTAGAAAACCTTTTTGACCTAAGGGAAAGATTCAAAGGGTCAAAGAATGCAAATACAAGGAGTTCATGTCCCATGTACGAAACTATAAACCTGGGATCCCTGGAAAACACCAAGAATATAAATCTCCGCAAGACAATATCTAAAGAGGAAAGGAAGGCCTATCTCAACTTTTCAGATAATATAAAGATTTTTTTGTGTGGTCCTACCAATATCTGAAAACTTATGATACTCGTATCATTCAACACACTATCCTGTTAAATCCTGAAGTGAAACCCTTCCAACATAAGCTCCAGAAGTACCACTCATCCCTGGAGCCTCTCATGTGTCAGGAGTTAAAGAAATTACTAGATGCTAAGATTATCTTCTAGGTTAGACACTCTGCATGGGTAGAAAATTTGGTTCCTGTGAGGAAAAAGTCTGGGGAGATCTGCCTATGTGTAGATTTCAGAAACCTCAACAGGGCTTCAAAAAAGGATAACTACCCAGTCCCACCAATGGAGCAACTCTTGCAGACTGTGTCTAGATCTGAGATCTTCTCCCTGCTGAATGGGTTTTCAGGTTACAACCAAGTTCTGGTTTTAGAGGAAGACCATTTGAAGACTACCTTCCGAACCAAGTGGGGAAACTTCACTTATAAACGTATACCCTTTGGGTTAATCAATGCAGGGGAAACCTTCCAGAGGGCCATGGACATAGAATTTTGGGGACTAATCAACAAATGTGTAGTAGTTTATTTCGATGACGTGACTGTGTATTCAAATAATAGAGAAGATCACATCCATCACTTAACCCAAATTTTCGAAAGGTGTAGGAAATACGATATATCCTTAAACCATAAGAAAAATATTTTGGTGTTGAGGAAGGTAAATTGTTAGGACATATTATATCTCAAGCAGGAATTTGCATAGACCGAGAACAAATTAGGGCTATAACTCAACTTCTATTACCCCACAAAAAAGGGCTATGCAATCTTGCTTTGGGAAGATCAATTTTGTGAGGAAATTCACCCCCGATTTCGCTGAAACTATCAAACCCTTACAAAAAATGATTCGAAAAGATGCTGAATTTAAGTGGGATGATGAACGAAAAGGTGCTTTCAACAATATTAAGGTTGCAATATATCAAACCCCAGTATTGTGAAGTCCTGAATTCAACAAATATTTCTTCCTCTACACTTTTTCCTCCGACCAATCATTAGCTGCAGTATTGACTCAAAAGGATTATGATGACAACAAGGCCCCGGTCTAATTTATGAGCACTAATCTCCAAGGGGATGAACTAAATTACCCTACTATAGACAAGCAGGCTTATGCAGTATACAAGGCATTAAAACACTTCAGATCTTACATCATAAAGAACCATAACAAAGTCATCATGCCTCACCCTACAGTACGATCCCTATTCACTCAACAAGAGATGGGGGAAAGAAGAGGAAACTAGATGGAAGTAGTCCAAGAATTTGATCTAGATACAAAATTCACTAAACTGGTCAAGGGACAATGATTATGAAAACTGGCAGCTAAAGCCCAAGACCAAGTAGATGAAGACCCTAGATGGGAGAATGAAATGGAATTATGGTGTCGTGAAGCTTCATATGTCTCCCTAGGGAAAGAGTCTTGGTATGAGAAACTGACTTATCTTCGACATCATGGGACTTGGCCAAAAAACCTAAATCCTAGGGAAAGGAGAGCCCTCAGGTTAAAATCAACAAAATATCACCTCATAAATTTGGTGCTCTTCCATGTTAATTATGATGGGGTAATTTTAAGATGTCTCAAATGTGAAGATGCAGAAAAAGTTCTGAAGGAGCTCCATGATGGTCTTGCAGGTGGAAATTTCATAGGAAACACCACTTCTCACAAAATACTGAGAGCTGGATATTATTGGCCTACTCTGTTCAGGGATGCTCACACATATGCTAGAAATTGTAAAACTTGTCAAATAAGTGTGGGGAGGGAAAAGAGAGCAATTGTCCCACTCCAACCTGTGGCCATTTTTAGGCCATTCGAGCAATGAGGGTTAGATATCATAGGATAAATTACACCAAGTTCTTCAAAACAACACAGATACATATCGACTGCCACAAAATATTTCTTGAATTGGGGAGAGGCCATCCCTCTGACTCATGCAAATGAAAAGATGGTGATCCAATTCATAGAACAACAACTAATCACAAGGTTCGGTATGCCTTCCATCCTTGTTTTTGATAATGCCGCTTACTTTTATTCCACCCTATTAACAAATTTTTCTCTAAACAAAGGAATCATAATCAGATACTCCACAAACTATTATCCACAGGGGAACAGAGTGGAAGAATCAACCAATAAGAACCTAGTGATGATATTAAATAAAACAGTTGCAGACAACCAGAGGAATTGGCACAATTCACTCCATAACGACTTATGGGATGATAGAGTAACACCCAAGGAATCTATACAAAATTCCCCATACTTTTTGGTATACAGACATGGATCCATTCTCCCGAATGAGCTATATATTCCATCTCTTCAACTTGCTTAGGATTCTATAGGAAAACCCTCAACAGTTATACAACAAAGAATTGATACGCTCCTCATGCTGGAAGAAGAGAGGGAGAAAGAAAAATCAAATTTCATAGCTCATCAATAGATAGTTAAAAGGTGGTTTGATAAGCATAAGGTCAAAGAGAAGAATTTTTAAGTAGGATACTTAGTCCTAAAATGTGACAGAGCAAATGAGCTGAAGGGAAAACATTCGAAGTTTCAGAATTTATGGCTTGGACCTTTTCAAGTGGCTGAGAAAATTGGGTAGGCATGTATCGACTGCAAAATTCGAGGGGGGAACCTGACACCCTCCTGGTGAATGGACAAGCCCTAAAACAATGTTTTCATTAAAAAAATAAAATAAAATAAAAAATATGTGTGTTTTCATGATGTTTTGTTTTAGGTACGCTGATTGCGAAGTGCTTTTTTTGTTTCTGTTTCTTGCTACAATACTTTTTCACTTTTGAAGGTTGTGTTTAGCTAAACATTGGTCGAACTCAATTCATGTGATATGGCAAACTATGTTCCTGAATCACTGCTTACATACACACAAGAAGCACTGGGAAACCTACAGTTGTTTTAAAGGGGTTTTCTATCTAACCTACAGATGAATAACCTTGGAAAAGTGATGAAGTTTCTGCCTGGTGGTCTAGTAAAATCTTAAGGGAAAAGTGGTAAGATGGAAAGGACTACATGTGCCTCAAGATAGAGCTAGAAAAAAATTCACCTTAACCATCTCATTTTGAAAATAACAGATGTCCTCCTCTCCTACTCACTCAGGGAATTCTGCCGAAATAAAATCAACTATATCAAATGAGTGCATAGTAGGAGAGAGTATGCAGATAATTTTGCTGGGGCTATGGATGCTCCATGGAAGTGGAGTAAGGTCTGTGATGTCAGGGTGACTCCGGCGGGGCTATGGACGCTTGCTGGAAACAAAGAAACACCGTGGGAAGTGAGCGATGATAACTAAAAGGCCACAGGCAGACTTGGATGCATCAACCAAACAATTTCAAATGCAAGTATAAAAGAAGCTCCAATAAAAAACCATTTAACTTCTTAACCATATTTTGCATTAGCTGAGACCGAGGTAGGAACATGTTGAGCACTCAACACACCCTAAAAGTCTATGTCCATTTTTCACTTTTTGGGTACCACTTGATCCTTTGCACTGTCTGTTTTTCCTTCAGTTTGAAACTAATACCTGCGCTTATTTTTCATATTTGATTTTTCTAAAGTTTGCTTGAACATACAACAAAGAATCATCTTAACCATTAAAGGGTACTTAACAAATACTTAAGGAATTGACAAACAAAAGCATTCCCTAACACACTTAGAAGTTCGACATCGGTAAAGGTTAAAGGTGACAAAAATCATTTGAGAAGTTTAAAATAACCGAGCTCCGATATTCATTGGCATCGGCAGATGAAAGTATTTATTTTTTGCAATTGAACTTCGACAGGAATATCGCTGAATACCGATTCGTTCAGCTTTGGCCAAAAAACAAAAAAGTAAGTGTCACACAAGGAGGGGAGCGGTATCGCCGACTGTCGACACCGACTCGATTTCGGCATCGGGGAGTTACAGAATAAAATACACATTAATTTTACATTTTAAAATGTCTATCCCTGATGCCACCCAAGTATAAGGAGTCACAATATCTTTTTCTTTTAGTGCTTTTGACGTG
This sequence comes from Picea glauca, assembly GCA_000966675.3. Classification (NCBI taxonomy): domain Eukaryota; kingdom Viridiplantae; phylum Streptophyta; class Pinopsida; order Pinales; family Pinaceae; genus Picea; species Picea glauca. The sequence goes on from JZKD02S2403051.1 coordinate 388,197, forward strand.
AGTAGAGTCCCTAAGTGTAATCCTTACCAACATTCCGAATGATAAATTTTATGTTCAAATACTTTGAAAAACCCAAGGTTAATAATGCCACGTCAACATCAATCGATATCAAAAGTTTTAAATGGAACATATCAAAAAATTTACAATGCAATAATAACAATTATAAAATCCCATAATTTGCACGAAAAAATCAGATAAAGAACACAATTAATTTACATCCAAAAGGGAATGGGATACATTCAAGACGCTTCGAAATTTCATATATTTAAAAATTTTTCCCTCTAAACTTGGGCCATATACAAATAGATACCGTTGGCATCTTTATTGACTGACCCGGTCACAGTGAGAATATAAGACCCTTATGAAAAAAGAGAAGAAATGTTAAGCGCCACTTCAAGGAACACAAGGCAACAATTCGCCCACTATGCATCTCCTACGCGCGCATCCTCTCCCATACTACTTCTTGCACCCTGTAACATTTCCTTTTCCTCTTTCGCTGATATACTCTGCACCTTGCACAACTACACAATTGTGTTTTGAGCTTCTTGAAGCTGTCTCTGGAGCCAAACCGTGCTTCCCCTGTGACCATGGGACAGCGATACCTCCTGGTTCTTTTCCGCCAACTGGCACCGAAACTCTCTATTTTCTTTGTAGAGTTTAGCTATGGCAAGTTGGGTCTGCTCTAACTACCGGATGGAAATCTTGATGTGAGAACCCAATGATTTTTCCCTCCCCTTTCATTCCCCACTTCCTTTACTAGTAGTCCCCACAACCCCCGACCATTTAGTAAGCATCATAGACCCCTCAACGGTGGGATGTACACTCAACTCAGCTGGGGGGTGGTCTTCCTCCCTTTTTCCCGTATCTTTCCTAGGCCTCCCCCTTCTCTACGGTGTCCGCTCTTGTGGGGGCATGACCCCAAGCATACCTCCTTAAGGCCTACTTCTCTCCACCCCAACTTCCACTAGAGGTGCCAACACCCTCTCTGAAAAAAATCTTGTACCTCTTGTCGAAGCTTCAAGGACACTGGAAGCCAATAAGAAAGAATCCCAGGCACGTTGGGGCTCATACCTGGCATTCCGTCTGCCTCACAAACCGTGTCCCTTGTTTGAAGGGGATCCCATAGTGAAACAACGTAGTGGCTTGGGTGTCTACAGATGATAAAGGAACACTACACCGAGCTGCGTCTAAATAAACTCACGAGACCAACACTACATAGGTAAACTTGACTTATGAGTGGAATTCCCCACAGAACTCCTAGAATTTATAGTGAAACAAAGGAAAAAACCAAAGCATGCCAAAAGAACACTCACGCCTTGCGACAGGATGTCTTGCAGACTTAACACGTCACAACTACTCATCGGATGTAATCCAGAATGCATAAAACACCGTCGGTCAAAGTTGAAGGGGACATGCAGTATGATCATTCCAATCTCGTTAAACTCGCCAGCTTCCATTATTGACAAATGATGGTTGAAACACTTGGTGATACGGATTCTAGAGGCATTTAACAACTTCCTTACTACGGTATCCGACCTTCTGGGAGCATACATGTGAACACTCAACTCTAGCATCTTTTCCCAGCCCCAAAGGTTGAGCGACTACTATGATGGTTCCAACGCTCATATCCACTGTACTCAATTTTCCATGCTATGGTGCATTGACGTGACTCGTTTAAACTAAAGAGGAGCAACGACATGGATAAAATACATTGTAGGTCATACAAAGGAGTAACTGGGATCACATAAGTATTAAACAATTGAGACTAATGAGCTCCATAGGTATGTACTGGTCCATTATGTTTGTTGGTACCTTATATCATATTGCTTGATCACTAAACTATCTCAACCCCAATTGCAGGAAAGATTCCCCAATTACCAAACAAAGCTCGCTCTGTGATCTCGCCGATGAACTAGAAAGAAACACCAAAGTAGAATCGACAGAACGATGAAGGATGCCAGGCTCCCCGAGTTCAGCACCCCTGATAATTTCATTGACCTGAGCGATGTGGTCAAGCTGTATGTCGAACAAGATACGCTATGGACCGAAGAGTTCACAAATATAGCTGATGCGAGGCCAGGGCAAGTGCGACAATTCACAGAACATCTGATCAGAGGCCAAACCATGCTACAACAACTGAAATCCAGTTTAGTAAAGTACCAGGGGCATGCAGTAGACATCAAGGGAATACATGCAGCCCCGATGGAACATCATAGATTTCCATGGGCCCAAATTTTTGAAGAACTATTTTTCATCTGGACTAAATACGAGAGAAGTCACCCTTTCCAAGAAGTATCTCAGGACATCTGTTAAAGAAGCTGTTAGAAGATAACACCACATGATGATTTTTGTTTTGTTTAAACTACACTTAGCCATTAGTTTCAGTTAAAACTTTATGTTATAAATAAAGACACCGACCAATTAGCAAAAGGTCAATGGTTGTTGTAAGAACTCTTTCTTTTTGGTTGTTAAGAATTATTTTGAGACTGCTATGAATTGAGAAGTCCTTCTAGACCAAAGATAAGATATTTTCATCAGATTCATGTGACTGGACTTGGAGAAGAACTACTTCCTATCCTATTTCATGAATGATGCAGTAATGAGTAAGAGCAATTAATTCTGGTTTCAAGTTATCTAGTGCAATGACTTGATCTTCTTTGCTTTAATGATGAAGATAAATCGTTGTGTTATTATGTGATGCATGGTTATGGTAGATGCATTATTTTTCTTTCCATTATCTTATTACATATGTGATTTCTTTCTGATAGTTAGTTTCTCAGACAATGATTGGATGCTCACATGGTTAATGTATTAGTACTAGGCCTGTGGTATAGAGTAATTGTCTGCATGTTGAGAAACGGGTTATCCCAAGCTTAACGTCTTCCCCAGTAGTTAAAACTTAATCTTGTAGTTTGTAAAGTTGGCTTATATTGGCTTTCATCTCTCACATCAGCCCCACCCAAGAGAAAATACAAAAGAAAACAGTCCTATCTGAAGGAAGAGCCTTCACAAGAAAACACAAAAGCCCATCGATAAATTGGCTGGATGGAAAGATCTAGAGAACCATTCAATTTTAAATGCTGTGGAGTCTAATTGGGCCTCAATGGTGGGTTTGGTTCCTACTATTGATTCAAGGGATTTAAGACCCATCAACATAATTGGCACTAGAAAGAGGGACTGAGAATGAATGGTTGAATATATATTTTATCTTTCATTTCAAATAACCTACAGATTCGTAACAACCCACGTGCATGGCTAGTCATTCACAAGACAACCCACACACACCGAGTATTCCCAAAATGGATAACTCACCCTAGCTCGAGGAATAACCTTTTCACCCTGAAATACCTTATGCCCTTCCTCAGGAGGAAGTGAATCAATTAAGGAGAATCACTAGAGATTACGCCCCACAGATCTATGAATTGTCCTTATCTCCCATTCTCCCTTGAAGAAAACAACAAAGAAGACCAATGGTTAGCACTCCCGACAAGGTTTTTTTACACTCCATAGAAGACTTAATATATTTCTTGATTACCAAAATCCAAGAACATCTTGATCTGATACCCGAAGCACCAACTGATGACACCTCTGAGCCAAACAAATTTTCGGAAGAATAAGAGTGAGACTCAGATTTCAAAGATATGGAAGGTAATAACAACCATGAGGAAGAAAGATAAATCCTGCTTCAGAACAATCAACCCTGGTTGGCTGGAGACGCCGTGTTTGTCCCTAGACAAGTACATAATCTTCCCTGAAATTCGGATAAACTGCTTCCTAAGTACAACCTTGAAACTTCAGGATTACTTGAAGATCATATCAAGAAGTTCATACTCGTGATCAGACTTATAAACATTCAACATGAAGACATAGTCTAGAGACTCTTCCCCTACACGTTTGAAAATTCAGCTTCAACGTGGTATTTCAATTTGCCAGTAGGATCAATAACTAGCTGGACTAAGTTCCAGAAAGATTTTCTAGATAAATTTGCAGATGAAACTACTATGGGAGCCTTGATGGCTGAGTTGTTCATAGCCACCATGAGTCCAAAAGAGAGGGTCAAAGATTTCAATAAGAGATTCATGACCATCTTAAACAAATTCCATCCCTTGGTAAAACCAACTCAAGAGTTACAAATCAAGGTTTATGCCAACACACTCCCAACTTCTATTTCTATGTTTGTAAAAATAGTCACTAAGAAAACCCTGACAGAAAATTTTGAAGAGGCCAAAACAATAGAAATCTAGATGAAAGGATGTAAAGAAGGCCATGCCTCTCTAGTAAAGAAAGAAACCCAACACCCTCCCAGGAGAGGACTTCTTTTGACTAGACCACCGGGAAAACCGATTGAACAAACTCTCGACAAAGGTAATGGTGATATAGAATATCTACAATGCATGGTTAAGAAATTATCAAACGAAATCATAGACATGAAGAGAAATGTAGGGGAGGGAAACCAAGGCCAAAGGCCCTATAAGCCTTTCTTTAAAATAAACCCGCCTTTCAAAGCAATTGAACCCCCCCTGCTAACTTAAATATCGATTTAGGGAATGCCATGCCTGATTCTTTCTGCACTTATCATCAGAAAAACCACTTCGAAAGAGACTACCCTCAATGGGTGCATGCCATGAATTTGATGGCCAAACGGTTTCTAGTGTTATCACTCCAGGAAACTCTCCTAGGCTGTAAGTCGGAGATGCCTGGTAACTAACTCTTTTTGGAAATATTTTCTTAATGTTTGATATGATTTGTGGATCAAGATGAATATCTAGGGGCTGGACTGTGTTTTCAAGACTGTCTAGAAATACAAAATCTCACAAGGCCTTCTAGCCATGCAGTCAGACAAAGTTTGATTAAATGGGGGGAAGAAAGAAGCTATTATACCAGATTATACTTCATACCAACAAGCACAATGGGTTTAATAACCAAAGAAATAGCTTATGATCATCAACTAAAATGATTAACCAGTGAGATGATAGTCACTGCAAATTGAATGAGCATCAACAAAGAACTTTCACTCATAAACTATCAAAGACAAGAAAGAGAAATATGACAACACAACTGAGGAAAGCTTGAAATATTTCATATAATAAGAATAAGTCTTTTGATTACAGTAGCAGCATGGTAGAACCCAAGAATTGAACCCTTTAGAGCTCCAAATGTCTTTGGCTTTATAGCCTATTACAATCAGTTTCAGATCCTAAAACAATGGATCT
>JZKD02S2403051.1:399570-413798 GCA_000966675.3 Picea glauca
TTTGGCTATTCTGGCCTTGACAGCTTTCAATAGCTAACTTACCCGAAAATCTGCTCCTTAGCTGCTGAAAGTAGCCACTTTCCACAGCTAACTAGTCAAAAATTCTGCCTTCTGCACTGTTGAAAGTGGGCAAATTTTAAAAATCGAATTTATCGGTCATAAAAAGTCTTTTTTGCATGTTTAAATAGTCGATCGACATCTACAAATCCTGAACTTTCCAATGGTTCTTTCAGATCTTCATTTGGAGTTCGGGAAGCAAGTCAAATTTTCCCTGCAAGATTAGGCATCTTTCCTTCAAAAATGCCGGTGCGTTTTTGAGTGCTAACATCTAGTTCGGTTATGATAATTGCTAACCACAAAGAAGTTGACCTGCCATGAGATAGAACCATGCTGATATGGGATCCCGACCTGATCATGCCTTCCGACAATTTGTTTGAGTCTCGGGACCAACCCATGGAAGTTTTAGTGATACAGACATGCAGTAAGGGCCCACCCAGCTCCAAAGATACCGACGCCACCCGAGCCTCACAAATTAAGTTAAATCCCAACCACCCAAAAACATCTTTTTCTCTTGGTAAAAATCCTATAAGCATTCATACCTAGGAATCGCCCAAAATATATTACAACGTGGTCAAATGTTTGAAGAAGCTAAAAGCCAATATTTCAGTTATGGATATATGCAGGATCCCTCAATAGAAAGACTTTTTGTTATAGGCCTTGAACTCTGCGGAAAACCCGACGACGGGCAATGGCCCAGAAATAAGTTTGACTCACATAGATCCGGTGGGAAAACCAATTGTGACTACTTGTTCGGGAGATAGAAAGGAAAAACCTTTTGTCCCCCCATTCCTCCTAACATTTGAAATCTTCAATAGAAACCTCCACAACTGTTTGGTAGACTCTGGAGCATCCTCCAACGTCATTCCCTTGTCTGTTTGCAAGAAATTGAATGCCATTCCTCTCAAGACTGATAAACATGTCATACAACTGGTCAGGACCTAGGTCAAGGTCATTGGAGAACTCAAAGACGTGATGATCCGATGCACCCCATGTTTGTGCAAGTGATCGACATTATTTTAGTAGATACCCTAGAGGCATATGGGCTATTACTGAGTTGAGATTGGTCTGAAAAGATAAACATATACTTCAGTACGGAGTAGGCACACCTTTGGCTACCACTGAAGGGATACAAGAACATGATCAGAATCGCCAGGGAGAGATATCTAAAACATACAGTCACTAATTTAGAAACCCCTAATGAGCCCTCATCCACAGATTTCCCCATACTGGGAAATTATTCCTGCGAATCCTACTTTAGAAATTCCCCCCCTCTCCTATCTGATGTTCCTCTTACCCAAAAATCCAAATTTATTTTCCAATAGAAATCGCCAATACCGACAGGATACACCCTTTTCTGCCAAAAATTGACACTAGATCTTGTGAAACAAGAGGCCAGGGAGCAAGAAACTAATAAGGGAAACGAAAATAGCGATTCCTGTTCACAAATTTGGACCCTCTATTTTGATGGATCTAAATCTCAAGAAGGGTTTGGAGTAGGATGCATCCTCATCAATCCTATTGGTAAACATCATTTCTTGTCCTGTAGGCTAGAATTCGAATGTACCAACAACATTGCCGAATATGAAGCTCTGGTACAAGGATTAAGGAAATCCACAGATTTGGATATCAAAGAATTGAAATTTTTCGAGGACTCTGAAATTATCGTTAGACAAGTAAGAAATACTATACATTGAAATTTTCCTCATCTAAAGAACTATCTGCAGGAGGTGTATAGGTTAATAGAGAACTTTGAGGCTTTTAATATCACTACAATCCCCAGAACAAAGAATATTCTTGCTGACTCCTTAGCCACAACCACTTCCAGGTTGTTGCCTTTAGAAGATTATGAAGCTTCCCGATTCACTGTGGAACTTCTCTACAAACCATCAGTACCTAATAACATTTCCAATTGGAAAGTCTTCAAAGGAGATGAACAAATAATAAACTTCTTGGCTAACCAAGACAATTTCAAAGATCTCACTATTGACGATGAAGAATTCCAAGAGCTGTCCACAGAAATTGATCCTTGGATGGGATGACCTATGGATAAATCAAAGGGTCACATGATCCCGAAAGGGATAGCTAATCTAGAAAATCTGTTTGATCTGAAAGAGTGATTTAAGGCACCCAAAAATGCGAAGACTAGTAGCTCTTGTCCCCTGCATAAAACTATAAATCTTGGAACCCCAGAGAGTCCAAAGAATTTGAATCTGGGTAAGACTATATCTAAGGAAGAGAGGAAATCTTACATCAAATTATTCAGAAAATACCAGAATGTCTTCGCGTGGTCCTATAGGGATTTGAAAACGTATGATACCCACATCATTCAACACACCATCCCTTTAAAAATGGAAGTAAAACCTTTCCAACAGAAGCTCCGAAAGTATCACCCATCCCTGGAACCTCTTATGTATCAAGAATTAAAGAATATTTTAGATGCCAAGATCATTTTTTAGGTTAGGCATTCTGCTTGGGTAGTGAACCTTGTTCCGTTGAGGAAAAAATCAGGGATATCTACCTATGCGTAGATTTTAGGAACCTCAATAGGGATTCAAAAAAGGAAAATTACCCAGTCCCACCGATGGAACAACTCCTGCAGGCCGTGTCTGGCTCAGAGATCTTCTCTCTACTAGACAGTTTCTCAGGTTATAACCAAGTTCTTGTTTCATAGGAATATCATTTAAAAACCACTTTCTGAACCAAATGGGGAACCTTCACTTATAAGCGCATGCATTTAGGGGTAATTAACGCAGGAGCAACCTTCCAAAGAGTCATGGACGTAGCTTTCCAGGGACTAATCAATAAATGCGTGGTAGTGTATCTAGATGACGTAACAATGCATTCAAAGAAAAAAGAAGAGCACATCCAACACTTAACTCAGATTTTCGAGAGGTGTAGGAAATATGGTATATACTTAAACCCTAAGAAAACTATCTTTGGTGTTGTTGGCACAGGGGCAGACCCAAGGTTCAGCTCCAAGAGCACACCAACAATCTCTAACTACTGTCCCTTTCAGCTACACTTGCGAAGCAGATGCAGTCTCACCCGAAGTAGCTATGGGGGGATTGCAGGACAAAGATGTCTACAACCAAGGGGAATATCAATTGGATCTAATACTATAAAAACACAACATGCATATATCACTTATCAGCTCAGATCTACTCCACACAACTATCTATCAGATCTAACAAAGTAATGCAATAGTAGTATATCAAATGACAAGAACAGAGCATCAATCACACATAACACAAAATATACGTGGTTCACTCTCTCTCTAGGGCTACGTCCACAGAACTGTGATTTATGATATATTAAGATGAAAGCATACAGTTCTGATCTGCGATCTTAGCCAACAAATATTTTCTCTCTTCTTCTCTCTATCTCTCCCCTCCCTGCACACCCAGCTGTAGGGTTGATTTTCACACCCAGCTGAAGATCTTATAGTACTAGAAGGCTCTCATACTCAACACTTCTCTCTCTCTCTCTCCTAGTAATGAAATCTCAACCAACTTAGTACCCACAACGATAACAAAAACAAATAGAATGTACCCTCTTCCCTCATCTAGGTTCTTATTTATACATTACAATCACTCACCGGCATCCTTAGGCCGAAACCTATGTGTCAAAACCCTAGATACCAAAACCCTAGGTGTCTAAAACCCCAGGTCAACTTGACCCGCATTTTCAGGGCTTCACAAACCTGTCTTTCCTTCTTTCTCGCGTGGTGCTCCAAAGTATCCAATGGTGGTTTTTTTTGCTTGTTGAGTTGCCCACGATCCTTCTTCCTTGCTGATATGTTATCCTCGATCTCTTCATCCAACAGCTTGCTTCCTTCTACTTCGCTCCATCTTTTCTGCTCTTTTTCTCACTTTGACCTAGTAACAGTCACTGTGTCTTCTGCGAAGTTCACATTTTTCCTTTTCTTCCTTTTTCTTCACTTATTTCCATAACCAAGGGCCAATAGGCCCCCAAAACTCACCTATGAATCAACCCGAGGCACTTCAGGTCTGACCTTTCTGTTTTACTTCGACTTCAGACTGCGCAATGTAGGCTTTTCTTTCTACTCTATGCCTCATCTCCTTCCTTCCTTGTGCAAACTGTCTTTTCTGTGTCTGGTACCCTATTCCAACTGCACCTGGTACCTAAACCCTTTTCTTTATACTTTTACTTAGATTTGAGGGGCAACTGGTTGTCATAATACAATTTCAACCGGCTCCCGTTCACTAATCCTTCCTTCCATTCTCCCTTCAAAGTATTCAATAACACAACTCCTCCTTCTGTAACATAGGCAATCTCATATGGCCTGAGCCAATGCGTTCAGAAATTCCTAGGATGCTTTATGAACTTATTGTCATATATCAATACTAGATCACCTTGCTTGAATGCCCTCTTCTTGATGTGCCTGTCATGATAGGCCTTTTCTTTCCTTTTGTAGTTGCTGATGGAATCCTGCAATAAATCTTTCTTTGAGTTCAACCAACTGTGCAAGCCTTTCTCAAGAAATGCTAGTGCCATCCATATCTGTGAAGGCATCAATTCTTAGGCTTGGTACGAAATATTCCATTGGGACAACGACTTCAAGACCATACACAACCTTAAAAGGGGCCTGCATTGTTATCTTCTTGCAAGTGGTTCTATAGGCCCACAGTACTGATGGTACTCTTAAATCCCAACCATCCATGTTCACACTACAAATATTTGTCAGTGTTGTTTCCAATATCTTGTTGAATGCTTCCACTGTCCCATTTGCTTGTGGATGGTAAGGCATGATTTTTTGATGGTGGACTACAAATTCCTCAATCAGGGATTCAATTGTTTTATTTATGAAATGTGTGCCTTGATCACTCATAAGGATCTTTGGGCATCCAAACTTGGTTATGATGTCATAAAATATGAAGCACACAGTTGTAGTTGCACTACAGTCCTTAACAACTCTTGCTTCAACCCATCTGGTCAAGTACTCTATCGCAGTAATGATGTACCTTGCTCTTGTGCGCTTGCCTGGTGGGTTTATAGGTCCCATGAAGTTGATGGCCCATTTCTCAAATGATTGTAGGGTCAGCTGTGGTGCTAATGGAATTTCATCTCTTATGGATGGTTTCCCAAATTTTTGGCATACATTGCAAGCTCTGTAATAGTCTTTAACATCTCGGTGTAAGGTAGGCCACCAAAGACCATCTCTAAGAAACTTTTGCGCAGTTGCTTTTCCTGCATAATGTCCTCCTTCAATTCCCTCATGAGCTTCTGCAAGGATCAATGGTCACTCTGCCTCCATAACACATCTTCTCAATATCTCATCAGGTCTCATCTTGTAGAGCTGACCAACTATAAGTGAAAAGTCTGCAGTGCACACTACTAGTTGTTTCTTCTGGGGAATTGTATATTCACTAGGTGCCATTCCTTTTGACAGGAATTGGACTATCTTTGCGAAGTGGTCATCAATATTTCTAATATCTAGAAACTGTGCGTCCAATAGTGTATCCTTCAAACTAGTGGGCTCTTCTCCATGTTCCAACCTTGACAAGTGGTCAGGACCTTTGTTCATTCTTCCTGGATTTACTATGATCTCAATGTCATATTCTTGAAATAAAAGAAGCCATGTGCATATTCTTCCCCCCAACACTGGCTTATTGACTAGGTATTTCAACGCGGAGTGATTAGTAAAAAATTTAAAGTGTCCTCCCAACAAGTAGTGGCAAAATTTTTGCAGTGCATACACCATGGCTAACCCTTCTCTCTCAGTGGTGGTGTAGTTGATCTCAACTGTTGATAGCTTCCTGATGGAAAAAGATAATGGATGGTCAATATCTCCTGTTCTTGGTTGCGCTAACATAGCTCCTAATGCGATGGAAGATGCATCGACATGTACGTGAAATTCCTTGCTCCAATCTGGGAAAATCAGAATAGGCACAGTAACCATTTTCTGTTTCAGTGTGTCAAAGCTTTGCTGGAACTCTTCTGTCCAACTAAACTGATAGTCTTTTTTCAAAATATTCTCCATGGGTGCTGTAATCTAGGAATATCCTTTAATGAACTTCCTATAGTATCCAATATGTCCCAGCATAGTGCGCAGTTGTTTGACTGAAGTAGGAGGCGGTAGATCAACTATAATGGAAATTTTAGATGGATCGACCAACAATCCCTGCTTGCAAACAATATGGCCTAACATTACTCCAAATGGTGAGAAGAATATGCATTTCTTCAGATTCAAGGCAATTTGACACTGACTGCAATTGTCCAAAATTAGCCTTAGATATTTAATATGATTTTTCAACAAACTAAAAATAGTCCAATCATCAAAATATGCTTCTAAAAATTTATGCAGAAACTCCTTGAATGCTTCGACCACCACCCTAGAAAAGATGGTTGGGGCATTCTTCAATCCAAATGGAATCACTATATACTGGTAGGATCCCCATTCTGTTGCAAATGTGGTCTTATGGTGATCTTCCTTAGCAATCCGTATCTGATGGTATCCTTAAAATCCATCGGTAAAAGAATATACTTCCTGGCCTCCAACATTATCTAACACTTCGTCAGTGAATGGTGTAGGGAAGGGGTCATGCAAATAGGCATCGTTCAACTTCATAAGATCTACGCAGATCCTAATCTCTATTGTCTTCTTGTCTTGTACCACCATAGGTATAATCCATTCTTACTCTTCAACAGGTTCTATAATTCTATCTTCCAACATTCTGTTGAGTTCAATATTCACTTTCTCCTTTTATTTAGGGTTCAGTCTGTAGGGTCTCTGTTTGACTAGTCTTGCATCTGGTTTCAAAGGGATCCTCATTTCTCCCATAGTCCATTTAATTCCCTTCATATCAATGAACTTGGTTGGAAACAAGTCCTGATATTCATGCAGTAATTCTGTAATCTTGCAAATAGTGGAAACAACCCAATAATCTCCAACATTTGCAAGCTTCAGTGTCTGTTTTGTTCCAATATTGATCTTCTTAATCTTGATTGACTATCCAATGAATGGTAACTCAACTCTTGGTCCTTCCACATCTCTCTAGACTTCCGTTTCTGTGATGTTCACCTTCCTCGGATCATCGTCTTCATCAACATTGATGTTGTACTAGCCCTGCAGTTTCTGGATAGGTGTAGTCCGTTCATCCTCTTCTTGTTCTAAAGGGAGGCTAGAGTCTTCCTCGAATACTTTCTGTCTTACAATATGTAATGCTTGATCTACTGAAGGATATTGACTTTCAAATGAAAAGGTGGTTTCAAATTTATGAGTCATATCTTCCCAATCTGTAGTGATGAGGTGAAAATTTGCTTGAAGGTACCAGTTGATAGGGGTTGTGTCCAATGTGTTAATGAATTTATGCAGCCACTGTTCTTGAAGAATGTTTCTCTAGGATTCCTCGCAACTTCGCACATGGTCCTTTGGGAAACTTTGACCTGTGTATCGAACTTCACAACCTTCTACTTTTGCTGAGAACCGTGCGGTCATCAGGGTACGCCATTGTACCCATTCTGTAATGTTATTTTTGTGTGTCCCCCACCATCTTGCTGGTGTGGCTTTCAAGGCCTCATCCATTTCCAACAATATCTATTGCATTGGTACACTTGCTTCGAATTCTGACAAGAAGGTTTCGAAAGGATTCAGACCATCAAAAGTGGGCAAGTTACTTACTATTATGTCGATCCAACAAACTTCTCTGGTTAATATAGCACATCTTCTTGTAGATACTTCATACATTTTATTTTTCTAGTTCTCCAGTGCTTCTTCTGAGTCTGATGAACATGCACTGTCACTTCACAAGCCTAGTTTTCCATCGGCCATAGGATTAATGTAATCCTACTGTCTGGCTGTTAGTTTGTATATGTTTTCCAGCTCATATGCACGGTCTTCCTATCTGATGGGTTCTGTGTATTGCTATCCTTCATCTGGATCTAAAGGCGCAATGAACCCAAGGCCATCTCTTTCAAAATTCATACATATTTTCTTTAAATTAGCCACAACAGAATTATTGAAAGCCCAATCAATTCCTAACAGTGCAAGGTAAGGACATCTATCATCAACTATCTCAATTACCTCAAAATATGTAAACGTTCTTACTCCGTCGATGTCCACAAGGACATGTTCCAATCATTCAAAGGGGATGACAACTTGTTGATTAGCCATCCTGAGCCTGATAGGGGAATATATCAACTTGGGTTTTCCCATCAGTGCCCAAGTTTACTTCGTCATGACATTGACCTTCGACCCTAAGTCGAGGACCACATAGTCTATATGAGATTCTCCTATTTGAGCATTCAAGTGTAATTCCTTATTTGTCCTTCTCTTTTTAGAGATTTGGTGTAATTCCCTATTCAGTAAGGGGTCTATTTTTCCTAGCTTATACTGTCTGATTAAATTTTGTAGTTCTTTTACAACACTCTCATCCTTAATCAAATTAATACAAGTATATAGAAATTCCATGAGCTTGCTTACCTCTTTTTCTTCTCTTGGTGAAGCAGTATGATCAAATGATTGAGGCATTCCATATTCCCTCACTTCTGGTTGTGTCTTTGATGAATAATCTTTGTCTCCTTTGAACTCTTTTCTTGCCTCCTCAAATATTTGTCTTTATTTCTTTGCATCAAAGGTTTGGGTCTTCTCTGCAACTTTCCCAATTCCCGAGTATTCTATAGTCTTTCCTTGGGTCAGTCTGTCTTCTCCTGTAAAAATGTCTCCTCTAGTGATAACAATGACTCTAGGGTATTCTCTATGAGGTTCAACATATATCAGTTGCACTTGCGGGTTTTGTTGAGGTCCTCATTTTTCCTGAAGCTTAGCCAACAATGCTGGACATTCCTCGATAACATGGTCGAAGGAGTTGCAATAGATTCAAGTGGTACAAGGGTTCTAACAGTCCCTTTCTAGGTTTCCTAGTTGTGCACAGTTATAACATATTATTTTTCCTAGGTCTCAACCCATACCTCCTCCTCGTCCTTGTCCTATGAATCCATCGCGAGGGTGGAAGTTTCCTCTCCCAGGGGAGTTATACTTCGTAGTGTTTCCTTTTTGCTGTACTTCACCTTGAATTTTGTATATGTCTATTGACCTTTCATGCATGATATTATAAGCCCTACAATCCCTATCATCATGTCTCATGGACTTACATAATGTGGAATACAAATTTGTAGGTGTCTGAACATACTTTTGCATGTAATAACACTCACCAGGGCGATGTCTATTTTGGCATACCTCGCACCAGGGTAAGATGACTTGCTTCAAAGGGATCGAAGCTCCAGAGGCCAAGTATTCATGGAATAGGGGACAATTTTCCTTGTCATGGCCTTTTGATATGCATATGACACACCATATGTATTCTCTTTTATCTTTTCCCTTGTCTTTCTTCATATCTTCGACCTACAAAGACAAAACTAGTTAGATGACTCAAGATTTGACTCATACTTGAGCTGGATTCTCCCATAGGGGATGATTATAACTTCATAGTGATCTCCAGTGCCTCAACCTGTGAAGAAATCTTCTATTGCATTAGAGGAACTCTGATGTGTGGTAAGAGGGAAACAATGAACCACTCTTTGTTTTTCTCATCTGGGATCTGAAAAGTCAATCAACCTGTTAAGGTCTTGAATCTTTGATTGAATTCCCAAATAGGTTTGGCTACCTTCTTCTTGATCACTTTCATCTCTGTAATACATTGTGATTCCAACTTGGGTTTCTTGAACTTTGCAATCAATGCATTCTTGATCTCATTCAACGAATTAGTATGTGAAAGTCCTTGGACAAGCTTCATGTACCAACTCAGTGTACGATCCCTTAGGGTAGTACTAAAATGGGTTATTTTAATAGCTTCGTCGGTGACATTCTTAATATTCCATACAGCTTCACATAGGAACCAATGCTAATCAAGATCTTTAGATCCATTTACTCTAAAGATAGGGAGCTTCATCTCATCTTCCATAGAGCTACCTAGGTTTCCTATCTGAGTGTATGCTGGAATGCTAGTAATAGTACTCCGAGGACTCTGAAGATTATGACTATTATGATTTCTTAGTGCTGCTGAATCAATAGGATGGAGAATAGTACTTACTTCAAAGGTTTGCACAGTTCCTGAAGTCTCTGGCTCGTATCGATGAAGCTCTTCAACTTTCCCTTCCTCTGCCCTAGCGAGTTCTGAATGCTCTTTGTCTATTAGGTCTGCCTCTTCTCCACTATAGAAACCCTCATCCCCATAGTTATACTTAAATAGGTTCGCAAGGTGAACTTCTCTAAATGCTCTCCCACTACGCGTATGTCCAACCTCTGTGTCATTGTCACTGTCTGAATTTTTGAACATTAACTTTTTCAAATCCGACTAATCTACTGTATCTTCAAGATGTTATTCTCATGCAATAGAATCTTGATCCTCAACTTCAAAAAATGTAAAAATTTTCCTTTGGGCCCCTTGAAGAAATATCTCTCGGACTGGCTATATGAATCTACTCTGTCAACAACAAACTCTATGATGTACCCTCTGATGGTGCTATCAAACTAGTGATCTACTACTCTTGACACAGGGTTATCAAATCTCTTGACCTTCTTGATCAACACCGACATCCAAACTATAGGAGGTCTAGATCCGATCTCAAATTGGGTATCTGCTAACCTATCTAACCACTCATATAGCTCCCGATGGATTCCTCCAAAGAATATCTCAGTAAAAATATATCTCTCCAACCAATCCTCTATACTAAGATTAGGGTTCTTGTTCGAGGCTTCAGCGAATTCCTTTTCTTGATCCTCTATCCACTTCTGAATCTCTTTCTTTGATGGAAACCACCTTGACATTCCCTCAAGAATATTCTGGTCCCAACAATGGAACCATTTGTTGGCACAGGGGAAGACCTAGGGTTTAGCTCCAAGAGCGCGCCAACAAGCCCTAACTACTGGCCCTTTTGGCTACACCTGTGAAGTAGATGCAGTATCACCTGAAGCAACTATGGGGGGGTTGCAGGACAAATATTTCTACAACCAAGGGGAATATCAAATGGATCTAATACTAGAATAATACAACATGCATATATCACTTATCAGTGCAGATCTACTCCACACAACTGTCTATCAGATCTAACACAGTAATGCAATAGAAGTATATCAAATGACAAGAACAAAGCATCAATCACACATAACACAAAATATACGTGGTTCACTCTCTCTCTAGGGCTACGTCCACAAAACTGTGCTTTACGACATATTAAGATGAAAGCATACAGTTCTGATTTGCACTCTTAGACAACAAATATTCTCTCTTCTTCTCTCTATCTCTCCCCTCCCTGTGCACCCAACTAAAGGGTTGATCTTCACACCCAACTGAAGATCTTGCAGTACCAGAAGGCTCTCGTACTCAACACTTCTCTCTCTCTCTCTCTCTCTCTCTCCTAGTAATGAAATCTCAACCAACTTAGTACCCACAACAACAACAACAACAACTAGAACGAACCCTCTTCCCTCATCTAGGTTCTTATTTATACATTACAATCACTCACCAACATCCTTAGGCCAAAACCTAGGTGTCAAAACCCTAGATACCAAAACCCTAGGTGTCTAAAACCCTAGGTCAACTTGACCCACGTTTTCATGGCTTCGCCAAGTTGTCTTTCCTTCCTTCTCACGCGGTGCTCCAAAGTATCCAATGGTGGATTTTTTCACTTGCTGAGTTGTCCATGATCCTTCTTTCTTACTGATCTATCATCCTCGATCTCCTCATCCAATGACTTGCTTTATTCTACTCCGCTCCGTCTTTTCTGCTCTTTTTCTCACTTCAACTCAGTAACAGTCACTGTGTCTTCCACGAAGTTCACATTTTGCCTTTTCTTCCTTGTTCTTCACTTATTTCCATAACCAAGGGCCAACAGGTGTCACGCTGTTATCCACAATTTTGGTCATCGTGATGATGTTGTGATAATGTTATGATGATGGAAAATCAAGCTCTTCACTAAGAATACTTTCCTGAGAAAAGTTACATTTGTCTGCTTCCAGAAATCATGCTTTTAAGGGATGTTCACAGGCCACCTATATATCTGCCTGCGAGAATGCTTGATTCTCACAGGCTGCATTAAGCTAGGGTGCGAATGGTTTGCACTGTACCTAACTGTCAGGGTGCGAACATGTTCTAAAGGAAGGAAAAAGATAAAAATATCAAATCTTCTAGAAGGGGATCTTCTAGAAGCATGAGTTGGCTTCGAATGGTTGTTCAGGTGCTGGCATTCCAGATATCTTGGGATCATTTCCTATCCAAGTAACTAAACTATATTCTCCTATATATTGAGGATATTTCTCATGGAAAAGTTTAGAAGCAAACTAGCAAGAGTTTGATTGGAGAATTAGTGCAAGACTGTATGGAGGATTGATGCTACAACAACAAGAGACAACATCAAGGTCATCAAAAGTGGTTGATTTTCTTCATGCATGAGCAAGTGTGTGTGTGTTAGAGCTAGAAGCCATCGAAAGGAGACCTACGACATCAAGGCTCAGGTTGTAAGTTTCACTTTCAATTAATTCAATACAGTAATATGTCCCTTTCCCATAAAGATGATGTCACTTTATTACATAACTCCTTGATCATATGTATAGACTAGCTATTGAATATATTAATCTGCCTTTACTTCGATTGGTTTGTACTGTTGTGATCTGGATGGTGCAAGAGCATTGGAGCAAAGCTTGGATTAACAAAGACCTAAGGAAAGCGTTCATAAGGTATGTCCATAATCCTTACCTCTTAGTTCATTCAATAGGCTAGATCTAGGGAAAGTGTATTATTCTGTCCTGTTTTTTTCTAGATCCAGGTGGATCTAGGGAGATTGGTTTGTGTCTGCACTCATGGATTTATCCTGAAACAAAATTGGTGACTCCACTGGGGATCTGTTTCCTTTTTCTTTATGGTTTTTGAATTTCCTGTGGTCATTTGCTCTATTTTCATTTTTCTCCTGTTTTGTCAGTGTCTGAGTCCTTAGGGTATCCTGAGAGACCTTCTGGGTCTATAAGCCAGCTTGAATTTTGCTTGCATTTTCAAAATTTTTATTATCTTCAGGAGTTCTCGCACTGTGTCCATTGATAGCCTGCAAGAACCAGTCAAGTTCGCACCTTGCATATAGGGTCCAGTGCGAACACCCCACACTTTTCTTCAAAGTGGCATGCGAGAACACTATCTTCTCTCACTGTGTAACACTGCTTGCCTACGAGCAATATTTTTGAAAATTTTGAAATCAATTTTTGACTTTTTCAATTGCTTAGAACAGTTGAATTGCATATTTTTGGCTTATTGGATCATTTCCTTATACATCTCTTGCCTTAGTTTGCTTGCTGGAACAGATTTAGGGTTTCTAGGTCTTTCTTGCCCTTGGTAGCTTGACTTTCTTTTCTTGGCTCTGTTTGGAATTTTCTTTCTCTCTGACTTCTGGAGTTGGATGTGTTTGAGTGGCTGAGAACCCATGATTGGCAGAGAGTCAAGTGTTTGATGTTTTCTCATTTGCTTGGTGGTTCGAAAGAACATTTTTCATTTGATTTGGGAAGACTTATTGGTTTGGTTTTTGTTTTTACTTTCATTGAAAGAAATGGTTGGATTGGGTTGTTATTGTTTGATTCTGTATGATTTGATTTTCTTTTCTCATTAATCAGAGTTCTTCTTGGAAAGTGAACCATAAGTTTTCTTTCAAGAGTTTGTTTTTGTCATTTTAGAGTTTATTGAAGTATTGGAAAAATGCATTTAGAGATTGTTCATTGATAAATGATTGTTTGCATTGACATCTAAATGGAAAATTGTGCATTGCATTGAAGTATTTGAGTTGATTTGGAAAATTTTCTCTCTCCCATAGCTAGGATTCATGGAATGAAAAGAATCATATTTCATCATTATCCTTGCATTATTTGGGTCAGAGTCACACATCATGAGTTTCACTTCCGTTACCTTTGAGTAATCAATAGCTTTTAAAAACATTGCGTAATATTAAAATTGATCTAGTAACTCTTTTCTAGGGCTCTTTTACACCAACATTTAGCTAGGCTAGTGATTTGGAGTAGGAAGAGAGACACACTCTCCAAAAGCTCAAAAATACACAATAGAATCTTGAGTTAGGGAGTGTTAAATTCCATTGGCAGCATATTGTCCTGGGACGCCCTTCTAACACAAGGGTCAAGCACTAGGTCGCATTGGTGTTGGAAGAGTTAC
>JZKD02S2403051.1:428422-440786 GCA_000966675.3 Picea glauca
AATATCAAAAAATTGAAGCCCATAGCTTCTACATAATGACATCAAGGATGATGTTCACGATAACACACTAAGGTCCTAGCAACTCTGCGGAGCAGTCGACCCATAGAGGCAGAGATTCCCACAGTGTGACGCTGATCGCATCGTGGAATCTCCTCCAGAGTCATATCTGGAACGTCGACCATCAGACCCTCTAAGTTCTGCTCCACTGTCAGATAGTCCTCGACGTACTATGGAACTACTACTACTACCTCTCCTCAACGCTGGAAAGGAGAACTACTAGCAGGTCTATATTCCCCAACGTCTGTGTTATCAATAAAAATTTAGTGTTAGTCTTCAGATAAATCTATAAAACAAAAACATTTAAATATGTTAAAAATACAAAAACATTTAAAAGATAAAATTGGTGTGCTTCTTACCAAGGTCTCCCCACTATGCATCCTCAGGTAGTGCAAGGTCAGGATCATTACAGAAATCCAAGACAACATATGCATAATATTCTACCATCAACACCTGGCCTTGAAGCTAGTTGAAGAAGAGATCGTCATACCTAACGATCGGTCCTGCCACATGTCGGGCCATGATTTGACACCATCGTAACATCCGTGGATCCCTGGGACCCAAAAAGTGCCACTCAGCCTGAAGTCTAAACACAGGGACCCTCTCACAGAAGAAGGACACTAATAGAGATCCATATCCGAACTGTTTTAGATATCCACGCCTGCATTTAGTCAACTGTTTTTTGAGACTGTGTAAAATTGCATCAACCCAGTTGAATACCCAGGGTTCAGTACACTCGATGGCATACTAAAAATAGCTTTGCAGAGCCATATGTGGAGCAACACTTCTCTCCATTCGAGCAATGGTAAAGAGAATGGTGTGGAGAGTCAAATCAGTCACTCCCCAAATGGCCACTTTCCCTTTCCGTCGTTCAGCCTCAGGCACGCAGTACTGCCTACAATACTCACTCATTTTTAAACCGCCGCTTCGGCTACCGGTCAAACTGACATAAGACCCTTGCCTGGATAAACCAGTTAAGAAAGATATGTCCTCAATGTCGATAGTTAATGTGTGAGCTCTGACATTAAAAACTTGCTGGTCCGGATCCCACATCCGGACTAAGTATTCCAATAATCGAACTTGGGCTCTCATGCCCGGGATGTAGAAATATTTCAAGAGACTACAATCTCTTAAGGCAGCAATGGTCGGAGGGTGATTTTCAGCATTTGTATTATCTTCCTCGTGTTCCCATTCTCGCCATTCGAGCACCATGATGATGGCTATTAACCTGCATGAGAAACATATGAAGATGGTTAATAATCTTAAACATGGAAAAATTCTTTCTTTTGGCTAAACGTTGCATAAATTTTTAAACTTTGCGCTGTTCGCAGGTGGCCTATTGCACGTAGTGCGAACTTATCGTAGTCTGCCTTAGGACCACCTACGAGAATGAGGCATTCTCGCAGGTCCCGTATGGACATCCTGCGAGAATTCCTCTACACGCATAGGGTTTAAAAACATCAATTTAAAACTTGACTTTTAACCAAAGAAATCATAAATTTGAACCATGAAAAGGTAGAGAATGGAGAGCTTACCAAAATGATCCAGACGGCTCGTGGAATGATCTCCCGAAGCTCCCAGAAATCAACACTGAAGGTAGAAGGTAAAATGGAGGTTTTTTGAACTCAAATGGTAAAAGGGTAAAATGATATGGTAAAATGTGTTATGGATTTATTTTATTTACTTTTTACTATGTCAAAAGTGGATTTTTTTTTATGTTTATTCATTATTTAACCCTAATTACTAATATGGAAATGAGTAAAATGACTTGCAGGTAACAAATACGAATGATTATGGACAAAACTTTTACGGTGTGGTGTGATTTTGTTTGTTTTCTATGGTTTTGACTTAAAACCTCGAGCGCTTTTTGTCCATTCTTGCGCTTGTGAAAAACATAAGAACGTGACCGAGCGTTGTTTTATCTCTTTTCCGGGCTCGCTATGGTTACACAAAAAAGGAACCCCCCTGGAGTTATCTTTAAGCTCTTTTCAGACTCTCTAAACAAGAAAAGATTGCCAAGCAACCTTGCTATTTTCACGCTCGATAAAGTATTTGAAGTATGCGTCCTTCGAGCGATAGTTTAACCCTTTTTCGGTCTTGTTGGAATACTGTACGAAAAAGGAACTGAGAGAGTCCTCTTTTAAGTGTTTTTCCAAAATCTATAATCATGAAAAACTTTCGAGTTTACTATCTCTGGACTCGTTAAACAAACATTGATAGACCCGTAATGGGACCGAACCACTCCTTCCTAGGGTTAATTAAAAATACTCTGAGGGACTCGTTTGAAGGATGAGCTTATATCAACAAGCATATGTGATCCTCTTCAAGCTTGTGTAAAAATAAAGAGGTACTTGCCAGAAATGGTGGGGGAAAATTTGGGAAAGGGATATGTTTCATCTTTGTGTTAATTGGCAGTGAGTGTCGCTCTTGAACATGACACCCCCTATTCATCATTTGAAGTCGGTTTGGGAAATCCATTTGTCTCTCATTCGATTTGATCACAAGGTCTTTCCATGTGTCATCTTTGAGTCAATGCTGCCAAATAATTGGTCGTGTCATTCATATGTTCAAGAGCAGTCCGTCTAAAGCCTCTATTTGAGTCGGCCATCTGCAGTTATCCATTCATTCCGTGTCGGCCTTCCTTGTGTCCAAAGTCCAATTGCCACATACTCTGTTTCACATTCAAACTCTGTTACTCATTTTGTGTCATTGATGGGGGATACATCAAGGCCCTCCTATGACAAGTCTTGTTCCGTTGACTTCAACACATTATCCAGAATCAAGGCTTAGAAATTATTCAATACCTTGGAGCTTGCATGCCTCAATGTCGAGTTCCTCGCTTTCGACAATGGGTTTACATCATTGACCCCTGATTGAGAGATTCCGTCGGGTGTTCGACATCAACTCATTTATTCACAGTCGATGGATTGTACTATAGTACCTTGGGAGTCATTGACATAAATGGTGATTTCCCTCGCACTTGTTAACGGTTACATCAATGGTCGGTAATCAAGTGGTTTATGCCATGTTCGACTTCGACACATGTAATCACATGGTTAGATTCGTACTTTGGGTGATGAGATTGAAGACCCTGGATATTATCTTAGTGATCCAGGTTACGATGGAGTATATGTATAATTTGCAACACATGGATCCACTGTGTATGTTTCGTGGCTATGTTGTCTTGATTGAAAATTTGTCGCACAGATCCACAGTGTATTCAGGTGGCTGTGCTATATTATGACTGCATGGATCCACAGTGTATGATTGGTGGCCATGACCTTTGTTTATGATGTCATCAGTCTATGATCTGAGTATGGGAGTGCCTACCTCAGGAATTGGGATACATGATATTTTGTTGATGCTTGGATGTTTGCAAGTCTCTGATTAGATGTGCTCTTGGTTCTTGACACACACATGCAGCTTACAAAGTCTATCGACTGTCACTGATTCCACTCTCAGACTTTGGGGGGCATTCTGCTATCCACAATTTTGGTCATCGTGATGATGTTGTGATAATGTTATGATGATGGAAAATCAAGCTCTTCACTAAGAATACTTTCCTGAGAAAAGTTACATTTGTCTCCTTCCAAAAATCATGCTTTTAAGGGATGTTTACAGGCCACCTATATATCTGCCTACGAGAATGCCTGATTCTCGTAGGCTGCATTAATATAGGGTGCGAATGGTTCACACTGTACCTAACTGTCAGGGTGCGAACATGTTCTAAAGGAAGAAAAAAGATAAAAATATCAAATCTTCTAGAAGGGGATCTTCTAGAAGCATGAGTTGGCTTCGAATGGTTGTTCAGGTGCTGTCATTCCAGATATCTTGGGATCATTTCCTATCCAAGTAACTAAACTATCTTCTCCTATATATTGAGGAGATTGCTCAAGGAAAAGGTTAGAAGAAAACTAGAAAGAGTTTGATTGGAGAATTAGTGCAAGACTGTATGGAGGATTGATGCTACAGCAGCAAGAGACAACAACAAGGTCATCAAAAGTGGTTGATTTTCTTCATGCATGAGCAAGTGTGTGTGTGTTAGAGCTAGGAGCCATCGAAAGGAGACCTACGACATCAAGGCTCAGGTTGTAAGTTTCACTTTCAATTAATTCAATACAGTAATATGTCCCTTTCCCATAAAGATGATGTCACTTTATTACATAACTCCTTGATCATATGTATAGACTAGCTATTGAATATATTAATCTGCCTTTACTTCGATTGGTTTTTACTGTTGTGATCTGGACGGTGCAAGAGAATTGGAGCAAATCTTGGAACAACAGAGACCTAAGGAAAGTGTTCATAAGGTATGTCCATAATCCTTACCTCTTAGTTCATTCAATAGGCTAGATCTAGGGAAAGTGTATTATTCTGTCCTGTTTTGTTCTAGATCCAGGTGGATCTAGGGAGATCGCTTTGTGTCCGCACTCACGGATTTATCCTGAAACACACGTAAGGTAAGATTTTAGGTCATATTATATCTCAAGCAGGGATTCACATATACCTGGAAAGGATTAAAGCCATAGCTCAACTTCCCTTACCCCATAACAAGAGAGCTATGCAATCCTTTTTCGGGAAAATCAATTTTGTGAGGAAGTTCACTCCCAACTTTGTATAAATCATCAAACCCTTACAAAATATGATTCACAAAGATTCTAAATTTAAGTGGGATGATGAGTGAAAAGACGCCTTCAACAATACCAAGGCTACCATTTCTCGAGCCCTGGTGTTGTGAAGTCCCGATTTCAATAGAGACTTTTTCCTTTATAATTTTGCCTCCGATCAATTGCTAGCTGCAGTCTTGAATCGAGAGGATGATGGAAACAACAAAGCCCCGATGTCATTTATGAGTACTAATATTCAAGGAGTTGAGCTCAATTATCCTGTTGTAGACAAACATGCCTACGCAGTTTATAAGGTAGTAAAACATTTCAGGTCTTACATCCTCAAGAATCACACTAAAGTAATTGTGTTGCACCCTATAGTATGATCCTTGTTCACCCAAAAAGAAATGGGGGAAAGAAGGGGGAACTAAATGGAGGTAGTTCAGGAATTTGATCTAGATATAAAACCTGCAAAACTAGTAAAAGGACAAGGTTTGTGCAAGCTTGCAGCTGAAGCCCAGGATCAAGTAAATGAAGATATCAGATGGGAGAAAAAAATGGAACTATGGTGTGGTGAAGTAGCATACATATCCACATGACAACTCCTGGTATAAATATTTAACTTATCTTCTACATCACGAAACTTGTCCCGAAAACCTCAACCCTAGAGAAAGGAGAGCCCTGAGATTAAAATCTACACATATCATCTTATAAACTCGGTGCTCTTACGGATCAATTATGATGGGGTACTATTAAGATGTCTCGAGCAAGAATATGCAGACAAGGTACTGAAAGAACTCCATGATGGCCTCACTGGGGGACATTTTGCAGGAAACACTACCACTCATAAGATTATGAGAGCTGACTAATATTGGCCCACCTTGTTCAAAGATGCTCATACTTATGTTAGAAACTATAAGACTTGTAAAATAAGTGTTGGAAAGGAGAAAAGAGCGGTGTTCCCACTCCAACCTATTACTATCTCTCGGCCTTTCGAGTAGTGGGGGTTGGATATCATAGGAGAAATCACACCTAGCTCCTCACAACTGCACAAGTACATTCTTACTGTCACCGACTATTTCACGAAATGGGTAGAAGCCATCCCTATGAATCATGTAAATGAGAAGGTAGTGACCCAATTCATAGACTAGAAGCTGATCACGAGGTTCTATGTCCCTTCCATTCTGGTCTTTGATAATGCAACTTACTTTTCTTCCACCCTATTGACGGAGTTTTCTCTGGACAAAGGAATCATAGTCAAGTACTCTACAAATTAATATCGCCAAGGAAATGGTGTGGCTGAATTGACTAATAAAAACCTGGTAAGGATATTAAAGAAGATGGTTACATATAATCAAAGAAATTGGCATACTATTCTCTATAATGCTCTACGGGCCGATAGGGTCACACCCAAGGAAGCTATAGGAAATTCCCCATACTTTTTGGTCTATGGGCAAGAAGCCATCCTCCCAAATGGACTCTATCTTCTATCTCTTCAGCTAGCCCAATATTCCAACGAAGAACCCTCATCGACCATGCAACAAAGGATTAACACTCTTCTCATGCTAGAATAAGAGAGAGAAAAGGATAAGTCAAAATTCCTATCTCATCAACAGATAGTGAAAATATGGTTCGATAAGCATAAGGCTAAAGAAAATAATTTTGAAGTAGGAGACTTAGTTCTGAAGTGGGACAGAGCAAATGAACCTAAAGGGAAACATTCTAAGTTTTAGAGTCTATGGCTTGGACCTTTCCAGATAGCTAAGAAAATCAAGGCAGACACTTATCGGTTGCAGAGTATGAGAGGAAAATCTGATGCCCTCCCAGTAAATGGCCAAGCCCTAAAACAATACTTCCAATAATAATAATAAAAAAAATAAAAATTGGGGCATGAGTCAGGGTCAGAGGAAACAAAGGAGGAACAAAGATTCTTCTTTCTCCCAGTGAATCACCATTTGTTGAGCACTCAACACACCCTAAAAGTCTATGTCCATTTTTTACTTTTTGGGTACCACTTGATCTTTTGCACTGTCTGTTTTGCCTTCAGTTTGAAACTAATACCTGCACTTATTTTTCATATTTGATTTTTCTAAAGTTTGCTTGAAAATACAACAAAGAATCATCTTAACCATTAAAGGGTACTTAACAACTACTTAAAGAATTGACAAACTAAAGCTTTCCCTAACGTGCTTAGAAGTTCAACATCGGTAAAGGTTAAAGGTAACAAAAATCATTTGAGAAGTTTAAAATAACCGAGCTTCGATCTTCATCAGCATCGACATACGAAAGTCTTTCTTTTTTGCGATTGAACTTCGGTAGGAGTATCTCCAAATACCGATCCATTCTGCTTCGGCAGAAAAATGAAAAAGTAAGCGTTGTGCAAGGAGGGGAGAAATATCGTCGACCACCGACACCGACGTGATTTCGGCGTCGGGGAGTTACAAAATAAAATACACATTAATTTTACATTTTAAAATGTCGATCCCCGACGCCACCCAAGTATAGGGAGTCAAAATATACTTTTCCTTTAGTGATTTCGATGTGAGTAGAGTCCCTAAGTGTAATACTTACCAACATTCCAAATGCTAAATTTTATGTTCAAATACTTTAAAAAACCTAGGGTTAATAACGCCACGTCAACATCAATTGATATCAGAAGTTTTAAAGGGAACATATCAAAAAATTTACAATGCAATAATAACAATTATAAAATCCCATAATTTGCACGAAAAACTCAGATAAAGAACATCATTAATTTACATCCAAAAGGGAACGAGATACATTCAAGATGCTTTGAACTTTCATATAATTAAAAAGTTTTCCCGCTAAACTTGGGCCACATACAAATAGACATCATCAACGTCTTTACTGACCGACCCGGTCACAGTGAGAATATAAGACCCTTATGACAAAAGAGAAGAAATGTTAAGCATCACTTCGGGGAATGCAAGGCAAGGGTTCACCCACTATGCATCTCCTATGCGCACATCCTCTCCCATACTACTTCTTGCACTCTGTAATGTTTCCTTTTCCTCTTTCATTGATATCCTCTACGCCTCGCACAACTGCACAATTGTGTCTTGAGCTTCTCGAAGCTTTCTCTGGAGCCAAACCGTGCTTCCCCCATGACCATGGAATGCTGATACCTCTTGGTTATTTTCCGCCAATGGGAGCCACAACTCTCTATTTTCTTGGTAGAGTTCATCTATGGCAAGTTGGGCCTACTCTAACTGCTGGATGGAACTCTTGACAGGAGAACCCAATGCTTTCGACCTCCCCTTTCGTTCCCCACTTCCTTTACTAGTATTCCCCATAGTCCTCGACTAGTTAGTAAGTGTTATAGACCCCTCAATGATGGGATGTACACTTAGCTCAGCTGGGGGGAAGACTTCCTCCCTTTTTCCCGTATCTTTCCTAGGCCTCCCCCTTCTCTGTGGTGTCCACTCCTATGGGGGTGCGACTCCAAGCATTCCTCCTTCAGGCATACTTATCTCCACCCCAACTTCCACTAGAGGCATTGACACCCTCTCTGAAAAAAATCTTGTACCTCCCATTGAAGCTTCAAGGACACTGGAAGTCAATAAGAAAGAATCCCAAGAACATTGGAGCTCGGACCTGGCACTCCAATTGCCTCGCAAACCTCGTCCCTTGTTCGAAGGGTATTCCATAGTGAAAAAATGTAGTGTCTTGGGTGTCTACAGATGATAAAGGACCACTACACCGAGTTTCATCTGAATAAACTCACAAGACTAGTGTTACAGAGGTAAACTAGACTTATGCATGGAATTCCCCACATAAATCCTAGAATTTATATCAAAACAAAGGAGAAAACCAGAGCGTGCCAAAAGAAAACTCATGCCTCATGATAGGATGTCTTGCATAATTAACGTATCATAGATGCTCGTCGGATGTAATCCAGAACACATAAAACACCATCGATCAGAGTTGCAGGGGACGTGTAGTATGATCATTCCAATCTTGTTAAACTCCCTAGCTTCCATTATTAACAAATGATGGTTGACACACTTGGTGATATGGATTCTGGAGGAATTTAATGACTTCCTTACTATGATATCTGACGTTCTGGTAGAATAAATGTGCACTCTCAACTTTGGCATCTTTTCCCGGCCCCAAAGGTCAAGCGGCTACTATGATAGTTCCGACGCTTATATCCATCGTACTCGATTTTCCATTCTATGGCACACCGACGTGACTCGTTTAAACTAAAGAGGAGTGATGACATGGATAAAATATATCGTAGGTCATACAAAGGAGCAACTGGGATCACGTAAGTATTAAACGATTGAGACTAACGAGATCCACAGGTAAGTACCGGTCCATTATGTTTGTTGGTACCTTATATCATATTGCTTGATCACTAAACTATCTCAACCCCAATTGCAGGAAAGATTCCCCAATTACCGAACAAAGCTTGCTCCATGATCTTGTCGATGAACCTAAAAGAAAAACCGAAGTAGAATCGACAGAATGATGAAGGACGTCAGGCTCCCCGAGTTTGACACCCCCGATAATTTCATTGACCTGAGCGACGTGGTCAAGCTGCATGCCGAACAAGATGCGCTATGGACCGAAGAGTTCGCAAAGATAGTCGATGCGAGGCCAAGGCAAGTGAGACAATTCAAAGAACATCCAATCAGATCCTAAACCATGCTACACCATATGAACTCCAATTTTGTAAAGTACTGGGTGCATGTAGTAGACATCAGGAGAATATACGCGGCCTCGATGGAACAACATAGATTTCCATGGGCCCAAACTTGTGAAGAACTGTTTGTCAGCTGGATTGAATACGAGAGAAGTCACCCTTTCCAAGAAGTATCTTGGGATGACTGTTAATGAAGCTGTTAGAAGATAACGCCACATGGTGATTTTTGTTTTTTTTAAACTACACTTAGCTGTTACTTTTAGTTAAAAATTTATGTTATAAATAAAGACACCGATGAATTAACAAAAGGTCGATGGTTGTTGTAAGAACTCTTTCTTTTTGGTTGTTAAGAATTATTTTGAGACTACTATGAATTGAGAAGTCCTTGTGGACCAAAGACAAGATATTTTCATCAGATGCATGTGATTGGACTTAGAGAAGAACTACTTCCTATCCTATTTCATGAATGATGCAGTAATGAGTAAGAGCAATTAATTCTGTTGTCAAGTTATTTGGTGCAATGTCTTGATGTTCTTTGCTTTAATGATGAAGATATATCATTGTGTTATTATGTGATGCATGGTTATGGTAGATGAATTATTGTGCTTTCCATTATCTTATTACATATGTGCTTTCTTTTTGATAGTTAGTTTCTCAGACAGTGATTGGATGCTCACATGGTTAATGTATTAGTACTAGGCCTGTGGTATAGAGTAATTGTCTTCATGTTGAGAAGTGGGTTATCCCAAGCTTAACCTCTTCCCCAATAGTTAAAAATTAATCCTGTTGTTTGTAAAGTTGGTTTATACTGTCTTGAATCTCTCACATCAGCCCCACCCAAGAGAAAATACAGAAGAAGACAATCCTAACTGAAGGAAGAGCCTTCATAAGAAAACACAAAAGCCCATCGGTAAATTGGTCAGATTGCAAGATCTAGAGAACCATTCCATTTTAAACGCTGCAGAGTCTAATTGGGCCTCAACGACAGGTTTGGTTCCTACTGTTGATTCAAGGGATTTAGGACCCATCAACAAAACATATATTCTTCTTTCACCCAGTAAGCTGCCATGTGTTGAGCACTCAACACACCCTAAAAAACCTTTATCAAATTTTTACTTTTTTGGGTACCACTTGATCTTCTCCACTATCTGATTCGATTTCATCTTGAGAAATGTTTTTTCTTTTGTTTATTTTCATGAAAATCACCACCTATTTAGGATTTCTTGAACTTATGAAACCCCATAACTTAAAAAGTCCTCAAAACTTGAATAAAGAATCGACAACCAAATGCCTCACCCAACGTGCTCAGGGTCGACATCAGAAGGAATTCAAAGAAGAAAAAGGAACCACTCGGAAGACCGCAGTCGTCGAGTGTCGATCTCCATGGACATAAAAAAAATGAAGTTTTTCATAAAGATATCGCCGATAACCGATTCCCCTTTAGAATTGGTAAAAGACGGGGGTACATGCGTTAACGAAGAATGAAAAAATATCGCTGATAGCCGATGCCCAACGCGCTTTATTGGAATTAGAGAAAAATGAGAAGGATCACAAAAAACATTTTGACCACGATAAAAGTTATCCCCGATCGCTGATCCTCGATGCATTTTCGGCATCAAGACTTTTTCAAGGCAGTCGATCCGAAAGTGCTTTGATAGGTTTATCGCCGATGGCCGATCTTGGACACTTTTTTGGCATCAACAAGCTAAGATTTGTTTTAGAACAAATAACTTAAGGAAAGTCTCGACTTCGATTAATACAAGCAAATTAAGTCACTGGTCTCCAATGACACGTGTCTTTACCAGGTAAGAGGGTCGTGTGGTCTAGTGCTATCCTGAGTTATTCTTGGTTCCCTAGGTCCGATTCACACCTCCGAGTCAACATTTCCACGTCAAAAATGTATGGTAAGATCGATTGATGTCGCAGATTTTCACAGGAGGTCATCAACGAAAACGTTCGTAACACAACCCTGATCCCTGATCCACCCACTAAAAGAGCGACACAATGAAACATTTTAGCATTATATATGATCATATTTTGAGCATTTAAGGAGCTAATTAATACTCTATCCTGCATTAGTTGCTACCTCGTGTGACAATCAAAACAACCATTTAAAATCCCAGATAGACCACAACACCACCCATTCCTCCACCGTCAACCCATGATGAATTTAAGTTGTAGAGATTCAGTGGGAGATTTATTGAAAATTCACTCATAACCCGAATTGAATGGATGATGCGACACAGTAAGATCTTCCCTGTTTAAAATCTCTTGAGCCACTGTGAATGGAATCATTATGCACGTAAGAGAATTCAAGAGTGCAAGAAGTGTTGGTTGTGGAGCCTTATTATCTTCCTGATTCAGAGTTCCTTGCTTTCAGCCGTGTTTATAACCCATGAAGACTTTACACCCCAGAATTATGTACACTCTTCCACGCAGGGGAGTGCAGAGGGGGGGTACCTGCTCTGCGGGGTTTGGGGGGGCTATCCCCCTGGCTGGGGGGTTCAGGGGCAAGCGAGCCCCCGAAGGAAAAATTGCCTTGTAAATGTATATAGTAATTTCATTGTAAATATGGACTGTTCATTATAAGGTCGCAGATCTAACGATAGAAATTATGTTAGGGTTTTTTTCCCTAGAAGGAAACCCTCTGTTATGAGGGAAATGTATTGTGGCTATGCATTATGGCGAGTATTGTATTCTGAGAGAGGAGACTGTGAGAGAAATAATAGGAAGTTACAACGGGTTTTTTCTGTAGTTTGTATCCCTTCATTTGCTGGATAATAATAAAGGACTTGGAAATTTCTCTGGCGGACGTAGCCCACAATGGGTGTACCACGTAAATCTGTGTCTCTATTGTATTGTGTATCTTCTGTGTTTTTGTTTCCGCATTTTTTTTTTATTGCTCCATGGTCCTGTTTTTCTAACAACTAGTATCAGAGCGAAAGATAACTCGCAGGAAAAGAGGGTTCCTGGTTCGAGTGGGAGCAATGTCAGAAGATGGAAAGTTTAGGGTCAAGAAATTTAACGGCCAAAA
>JZKD02S2403051.1:461380-476181 GCA_000966675.3 Picea glauca
ATGCAAAGAATATAACACATACCCAACACCTTCAAGTGGCCAACACAGATGGATCCTGACTGCAACAGACTATTTCACCAAGAGGATAGAAGAAACCCCCACCAAGAGTGCTTCACAATAGGTAATTTTTAGCTTCCTGGAGGATATCGTAGCCAGATTTGGTTGTCCCAACAGAATTGTCACTGACAATGTTTCTTCTTTCAAGTACGAGCCTCTGGTTAAGTTCTGTGAGCAGTTTGAGATTTCACTAATTCACTCCACTCCCTATTATCCTCAAGGAAATGGACTGGCATAATCTTCCAATAAAAGTCTAATCAAACTCATTAAAATATTATTGGAAGACAATAAGAGGGCCTGGGATTCAAAGCTCAAATTTTCTCTATGGTCCGATCGAGTGACAACAAAGAAGTCCCTCGACACCTCACCTTTTCCACTTGTTATGGGACAAACATTGTGTTTCCCACTCATCTCGCTTTACCTGTAGCGAAATTCTTTCAAGATCATGAAGGGGAGCCAGACCATATGGTCAAAAGAATTCATCAAGTGGTGGAAGTGCAATAGGTCAGGGAGTAGGTAATGGACATAGCTCATAGTCATCAATAGAAGATCAAGAAGGCCTTTGACAGGAAGGTCAGGAAGGAGGAATTCGAGCTGGGAGATTTGGTGCTTAAGTGGGATGCACACAGGCAGGATAGGGGAAAACACAACAAGTTTGATGCCATCTGGACCAGGCCCTTCAAAATATCTGAAGTATTCTTAAATAACATGTATAGGTTGCAGGATTTGGAGGGTGAAGAAGTTTTTAACGGCCCAGTAAATGGGCATTTCTTGAAGAAATGTTTTGTTTGAGCCTTAGACGACTCCTCTGTTTTTGTAAATATTGTTTTTCTGTTTATTTTCATCTTAATAAATGACTCCATAGCCCAACAGAAGGCAACTAGAACTACAAAAGAAGTTCTTAGAGCATCGCATGGATGACTCTATCCCCCATGGAGCCTAATGTTAGTGCCAATTCTTGCAAAGGGGTGTTTCTCTCCGATTTCAGGCCCTTGGTGTAAATGCGTAGAAATGGGGTTTAAAAACCCATCAAATTCATTTTATTCAAAGGCCGTAGTCATGAGCGCCAAGTGAAACACACATAATAAGTCCATTTCGGGCTTAAAATCAAGTGAGCAGCCATTTTGTTTTCAATGGTAAGGATCCATAGATGGAGCAGATCGACGGTCATCGGGTAAGCTTGAGTCACAGAGTTGCATGAGGTTTAGGGCATGGGCTCATCTCTTATGGCCAAAGTCATGAAATGATCGTGGTCATCTGATCCAGTTGGGACACATGGCGCCTAATCAGGATTGGTCACGATTTCAGTTACCAGGGCTTCAAAATACACGGGGTCTCTCATCCATTGCATCGGGGAACTCCGAAACGTGAAATGATTAGCCGTTTTGGCATTTCAGCTACTAGGACTTCAAAATATAGGGGGTCACTCTTCCACTGCATCAGGAAACACTAAAATGCAAAATGATTAGCTATTTCATCATCTCGGCTACCGAGACTTCAAAAGATAGGGGGTCGCTCTTCCACTACATCAGTAAACACTGAAATGGGAAATGATTAGCTGTTTCAACATTTTGGCTACTAGGACTTCAAAAGACATGGGGTCTCTCATCCATTGCATCGAGAAATTACAAAACGCGAAATTTTTAGCCGTTTTGGCATTTCAACTACCGAGACTTCAAAAGACATGGGGTCTCTCATCCATTGCATTGGGAAACCCTGAAATGCGAAATGATTAGCTGTTTCAGAATTTCGTCTACCGGGACTTCAAAAGACAGGGGGTTGCTCCTCCACTGCATCCGGAATCACCAAAACATGAAATGCAAAAAGCGCCTTTGAAGATAGATGCAGGGTCACGGCCCATGGTCACTTGGGGTGACAGAAAGAGCTGTGTAAAGGGCCAAAGCACCGGGTTTAGTTGCAAGAGGTGTCGCTGTGTTCTCCAGTTGCCAATTCAACTCGGCCTCTATCCTGATCCCTGCTAGAGGTAAATAAAGGTAGGAGGAGGTGGTTGAAACCTCACCTCACTCCTTAAATGTAAGACATGGAGGTTCTGGCAGGCAGTCTGCCCAAGATTATCCTATGTATAGGTTTTCCTAAAGAAGCCATGCCGATATGATGTCCTCGTTTGACTAGAGGAACATGCGCACGCTAATTTGGACTCTAATGTCTCATCTACCTTCCTGTTGCCAAGGTGGCGAATTTGTCTGAGTATATATACTCAATTTTTGTATTTGTGTTGGTATGAATGGTAGAGCAGAGCTCCTGACTGTAATGTTTTAATGAAGCACTGGTTTTCTTGGCTATGTATTTGCATATGAAATTTTCTTGTTCAATATAAGGCAACTCTCTTTTTCATTTGGTTTCAATCTCACACTAAAAGGTTCATGATTGAATGATTCACATGAATTGTCGTGATTGTGTTATGATAAAGGATTTATTATAACACTGTTATGTTCTTTTAGTGTTTCTGCTTTTGAATATAAGAGGTTCTTGTGTTCAAAGTTTTCTTCCACAGGCTGTTGGAAGCTCGATGCCTACAATAGCCCTTCACATTTACTCACATAAGTCTTCTTCCTACTCACCCTTATTACAACTTACCGTCTGAAGTTGAACCAAGACCTCATCTTCTTGTGCATGCCTGGCCTAGTTTCTGAGTTAGAACAATATTATTCTAAGTTTACTTCCATTCATCACCCTTTATCAAAAAATAGTGACATAAACTGATGGGCCTCAGGCTTACTCCTGCTGCAATCCAAGAGTGATTTCTGACGCCAACACAGAGGACCCAAGTGGACAACTTGAAGGATGAGTTAGGGTTAGGTGAAGAAGAAGAAGAAGTTCCACAACGGGAGATCGATATCTCAACAATCAATTATAAAGTAAGTACCGAGCTTGCCCCTGATGCTTCAATTTTAGCCGATACTTTACCTTCCGATGAGAAACAACTAGAGGATGAACTTTTGGAACACACGAAAGAGGTTCAAGAACCCAATATTGAACATATATACACCATTAGGAGCCTGTGAAACATGCTTACCTGGGGAGAGAAACAAATACCCGAACCCGTGGATGAGGTCACTAATATAGAAGCCATCTCTTATGACCAAAATAGGAAATCCATCATGAAAAGAACCACCAAGAAGAGGAGGCTTACTCTGGATCACTCAATCCTCATTACCAAAGAGGAGAAGTTGATTAGCACGGAGCATGCCAAGACGTCCGAGCTTATCGGCGTAGGGATGACAATCACAGATGCCACCCAGGATAGAGTGAGGAAGGATGAAGAGGAGATGGATGCTGCGTTGAAGGAGTTGGAGAATCTACTCCATTTGGTGAAATATTATCAGGAATCCACACAGGCCATGGTGTTCCTGAGAAGCGAATTCTAGGAGGCCTACAGTAAATTTACAAATGAGCGGCACCTTTTCACTGTAGGTATAGCCGATTTCCAAGAAGACACCCTCATGGCACTGGCGATGTGCAAGAATATGGAAAGATTGTATGAGAAAGCACACCAAGCAGTGGAAAGGATTGACTACATCAACGTGGTTCAACAGGGCCGAGACGTTGAAGAGCACAACATCTGGGTACTAAGGGATAGAAACATTGACCACATAAAGAAGTTGGATGAATACTGGGTGAAAATGGCCCAAGAACCTCATCAGGAAATCCAAGAGAAATGGGCCGAGTGCGAAAAGAGCTGGACCAAGATCAACTGGGTGATGAGAGAAATCAACCTTCGATAATTCGACACACCCGATGACTTTGTCGACTTGCATGACATAGTCCAATTACATGTCGAACAAGACTCATCATGGGCTGCAGAGATAGCAAAGGTGGAAAACATGGTGCCAGGTCAAGTGCTGCAGTTTATGGAACACCCAATCAAGGCTTGGACAATGTTGCAACAGTTAAGTGCTAGAATATTCAAGTATTGGGAATGTGCAGTGGAGATAAATGAGATCCTTTCAGCCCCAATGGACCAACATAGATTCCCATATGCCAACACATGAGAGGATCTCTTCCTCAAATGGTCAGAGTACGAGAAGATTCATCCACTCAAGTGAAACCATTTGATGACTCTTAGAATACTGAGCGATGAAAGCACCATGTGGCGATGTTTTATTTTATTTAGCTTTCACTTTTGATAGTTATTTTTTGCTAATAATATGTTATAAATAAGGGGATCGACCTGGGAAGAAGGGTCAGTGGTTTTTTCAAAGACCCTCATTTTTGGATTGTAAAGAACTATTTCAGAGCTACCTTAATTGGGAAGTTCTATTTAGGACCAGAGACAAGTTTTTTTTTTTCATCAAAAGCATGTGTGATTGGATTTGAAGAAGAATTATTTCTAATTTTATCTCATGAATGGATTATGTAATGAGTAAGAGCCTCCGAATATGTTGATAAGTTACCTGCTTCACTATTTTTATAGTTCTTGCTTAGTTTTGGGATCGAACGAAATGGAAGATACTAATGATCATAATGAATAAAGGGGAAACACACCTCAAAATAATCAACCTTGGTTGGCCATAGATGCTCTATCCATCTCTGGAGGAGTACATTACCTTTCCCGACATTCATAAAAGTTACTCCCTAAATTTGACCCTGAAACCTTAGGATTTCCTGAAGACCATATAAACAAATTCATACTAGCTATCAGATTGATGAATGTCCAACATGAAGACATAGTATGCAAGATTTTCTCCTATACTTTTGAGAATTTGGCCTCCACGTGGTATTTTAACTTGTAGGATCCATAACTAGTTGGACGAAGTTTCAAATGGATTTTCTAGATACATTTGTAGAAGAAACCACTTCAGGAGCTTTGATGGACGAGTTGTTCACCGCCACCATGAGTTCAAAGGAGAATGTTAAAGACTTTAATCAATGGTTCACCACTATCCTAAAAACATTTCAACATGAATCTAAACCCACTTAGGAGTTGCAAATTGAAGTATATGCTAATTCTCTCCCAGCTTCTATTTCCATGTTTGTGAAGAGGGCTGCCAAAAAAACCTTAGCTGAGAATTTTGAAGAAGCCAAAACAATAGAGTTCCAAATGAAGGAATGTAAAGAAGGCCAGGTCTCATTAGTTAAGAAGGAATTTCAACCTCCTCCTAGGAGAGGACTCCTGTTCAATGACCCCCAAGGAAACAAACAAAACAAGGTCCTGAAATGCAAGTGGAGACATAGAATACCTACAACGCATGGTTAAGAAGTTGTCAAACAAAATCATAAACATGAAAAGAAGTGCAGGGGAAGGAAACCAAGGCCAGAGGCCTTATAAACCCCTTTTCATAATAAATCCACCGTTCAAATTGATTGAACCTCCCCTAACCAAATTAAACATTGAATTGGGAAATGTAGCATCCGACTCTTTTTGTACCTATCACCAAGAAAAACACTATGTACGAGACTGCCCAGAATGGGTGCATTCCATGAATTTGATGGCCAACCGGTTTCTAGATGAGGTTTCCCTAACCAAAAAATCAAGCGGATCAGCTATGAATATCGCTGATCATGAAGAAGTTGATCCACTAGAAGAAACAACCATGTTGATATGGGACCTTGACCTACCAATGCCTTTCGATGACCTATTTGAGGTTCAAGAACCACCCATAGAGGTCTTGGCTATGAAAAAACGAAGTAGGGGTTAACCTATCTCAAACGACCTTACTACGACCCAAAATTTGGGAGGAAAACCAACTCCCGATCACTCAAAAGCACCTTTTATCCCCAAGATAAATACTATAAAAATCCATACATGAGAATCGCCCAAGATAGACTACAACATAGTAGAAGATTTGAAAAATTTGAAGGCAAATATATTGGTCATGGACATGTGTAGAATCCCTCAGAAAAAATACTTTCTGCTACAAGAATTGAGGTTAGTAGAAAATCCTACAACAAGCACTGATCAAGGAGAAAATCCAGCCCTCTCAGATCTAAGAAATAAACCAACTGTCAACGCCTTCTCTGAAGAGAAGAAGGGAAAGCCTTTTTTCCCACCGTTCCTTTTGACATTTGAAGTCTTCAACATAAACCTCCATAACTTTCTGGTTGACTCAAGAGCATCCTCTAATGTTATTCCATTGTCTATATGCAAGAAATTAAGCACAGTCCCTCTCAAAAGTGATAAACATGTCATAAAACTAGACAGAACCCAGGTGAAGGTCATGGGAGAGCTCAAATATGTAATGATCAGAATGGCGACACACCCTAAATTTGTTCAAGTAATTTACATCATTGTAGTAGATATCCCATAAGATTATGGATTTCTACTGAGTCAAGATTGGTCCAAGAAGTTACATGGATAATTTAGTACAGACTGGGCTCACCTTTGGCTGCCATTAAAAGGACACATGAATATGATCATGATTGATATGGAACAATATATAAAACATAGGGTCACCAACCTGGAAACCCTTAATGAACCCTCATCGACATATTTCATTGTGCTAGGCAATTATTCCTATGACTCCGATTTCAGGAATTTCTCCCCCCTCTTATCTGATGTTCCTCTTACTCAAAACTCCAAAATAGGTTTTCAAGAAAATTTGCCAACAACGGTGGAGGAAACCCTCTTCTGTCAGGAACTGGTGTTAGAAACCATGGAACATATAAGAGGAAAGGAGGAAAGTGATAGGAAAGAGGAAGTTAATGGTTTTTTACCATAGGTTTGGACCTTATACTTCGATGGATCTAAATCGAAAGAAGGGTCAGGGGTAGGGTGCATCCTCATTGATCCAAAAGGTAAACGAAATTTCCTATCCTGTAGACTATAATTTGAATGCACAAACAACACCGCCGGGTATGAAGCTCTAGTACAAGGGATAAAGAAACTCATAGAATTAAAAATTAAAGAATTGAAGCTTTTTGGAGATTCTGAAATCATCGTTAGACAAGTAAGGAACACCATACATTGCATCTCTCCCCACCTGAGAAATTATCAACATGAAGTGCATAGACTAATAGAACATTTTGAAGCTTTCAACATTACAACGATCCCCAGAACAAAGAACACTCTTGATGATTCTCTGACCACTGTTGCCTCAAGGTTATCCCCTCTAGAAGACTATGAAGCCTCCTAATTCACTATGGAGCTACTCTACAAACCATCGACGCCCAACAATATTTCTAATTGGAAGGTCTTTGAAGGATATGAACAGATCATAAACTTTTTGATGAATCAGGATAATTTTAAAGACCTGGCCATTGATGATAAAGTATTCCAGGAAAAATTAGCAGAAACCGATCCTCATATAGATCGACTGAATGACAAACCAAGGTATCACATGATACCGAAGGGAGTATCCAATTTAGAAAACCTTTTTGACCCAAGGGAAAGATTCAAAGGGTGAAAGAACACAAAGACAAGTAGTTCCTATCCCATGTATGAAACTATAAACCTGGGAACCCCGGAAAACCCCAAGAATATAAATCTCGGCAAGACAGTATCTAAATAGGAAAGGAAGGCCCATCTCAAACTTTTCAGACAATATCAAGATGTTTTTGCGGGGTCCTACCGAGATCTGAAAACTTATGATACTTGTATAATTCAACACACTATCCTGTTAAAGCCTGAAGTGAAACCCTTCCAATAGAAGCTCCGGAAGTACCACCCATCCCTAGAGCCTCTCATGTGTCAGGAGTTAAATAAATTACTATATGATAAGATGATATTCCAGGTTAGACACTTTGCATGGGTAGAAAATTTGGTTTCTGTGAGGAAAAAGTTTGGGAATATCCACCTATGTGTAGATTTCAGAAACCTCAACAGATCTTCAAAAAAGGACAACTACCTAGTCCCACCAATGGAGAAACTCTTACAAACCATGTATGGCTTTGAGATCTTCTCCCTGCTGGACAGGTTTTTAGTTTACAACCAAGTTCTAGTTTCAGAGGAAGATCGTTTGAAGACTTGTTGGCACAGGGGAAGACCCAGGGTTCAACGCTCCAACAATGCACCGACAAAACCCTAACTACCGACCCTTTTGGAAATACCTGCGAAGAAGATGAAGTCTCAACCGAGGTAGAGGTAGGGGTGGTTGCAGGACTCAAGTGTCTACAAGCTTGCTGGGACACATATATGTGATTGAAACACTTAATAGATCACTTAGCAGTTAACATTCATCAATATTTAACCCTTATTCACATCGCAGGTCGAAACCCTAGTTACAGAGCAACGCAGTATTCAACAAGATCTAATACATCTAAGAACTTAGCATATAGAAATAGATAACATCTAGAATTCATTCACATTACTAAGAACTAAGCTACTATATCATATGCATCTAACATATATCACTGCACTAAGCATAAATCACATCAATAACATAACAAATATAATGCACAAATCAACCACAACACATGATATATGTGGTTCACCCCAGTGTGGGGCTGCATCCACCAACTGTTCTCTTCTTTATTGTCTTCTTTCAATCTTATACAAGAAAGGAGCCACAAGAACCCACTCCGCATAGGACATGATATCTACACACACCTTGCCTGATCCTCCTTCCTCGAGCTAGGTTACAACACAAAGCCTCTTTATAGTCACTTGCAGCTAGCCGTGCAAGTTCTCATGCACACAATATGCACATAGATAACTCAATCACATAGATCCAACTAATTACATCACTTTCACTCAGCACAATATAACACTTAGCACCACGTCTCTCTTAGACATAGTGTTGTATTTCTTACATCGTCTAGATTTCTAATTATACATTACAAAAGGGGCCAAGGCATGGGTAAACCCATGGGATGACATCCCATACCCGTTACATAAAATCCAAAACAAAAAATGCCCTAAGAAGGGGTCGATATCCCACGATCTCCGCTTCACCTTGTGCTCCATCTTTGACCAGCCTGTCGAATTCCCAAAAATGGTCAAATGTGACCAAGGTTATCCAAAATTTGGTCAAGGGCCAACATGACCCCAACACTCACCTATGATTCATCTTGAGTCACTCTGATTTGGGTAACTCAACCTCAAATTCCTCGAGCTCGGCTTGAGCTACCTTGACCTATTGCTTTTCCAAAGCCTCCTTCTCGACAAAATCTTGAATAAACTTCTTCATCATGGGTTCTTCCAAGCACTGTTCCACTGTGGTGACGACTTTTTCCAGTTCTACACCTCATCCTTTAATTTCCTCAAAAATAATGCAAGCCACATCCTGTAATGGATGGAGTCGCTGAGTCACTTCCATGACCTTACTATGGATGGCATGGACCTGCTGCTGAACCATGCATTGGTCCTGGGATCATTTCATCCTCTCGACCGCTGGTAGTGGCTTCAACTGTGCTTGCACCATTGTTGCTTACTGCTTGGCCTCCTGAAGATGTGACTCTAGTGTCCTTAGCTCAGGGTCCTCTGCAAGGTGCTTGTAAGTCTACACACTTTGACTGCTAAGTTATTTACATTCTAAGGCCAATGCCTTGATTCTCTGGACTGCACTTTGAGCAGTTTCTTCTCTCTGGTCTTGCACTTCTTGCAGAGTTCTTGTCACTACTTGTAACTTCAATTATGCTATCCTCTGTTGGAGATGCTGATTGGATTCAACAAGCTTCCCTACTTGGCTTTCCACTGGGTATTATTCCATCTGTTCTAAGCCCATCACAAAGCGGATTTCTCTAGTGAGTGCTTCTTTAACTCCAATATGCTCTGCGAGAAGATGTTCCTTCTCCTTCTGGATCTGCGCTCTATCCTCTGTAAAATTGGATTGGATGTCATATTTTTCTTGTTGTGTAACCCGATGTTGTTCTCTGGCGTACTCTTTTGATTTCTTTAAGGCCTTTATGGTTTGCTCTTTTTCTTCCTGAACACAATGAAGGCGAGCTTCGGTCGCATCTGCTATTTGGTGTAGCAGGGTAGGTTCATCTCCCAACTTTGTTCCTTCTGATGATGGGGGCGCAGTAGACACTGTGCGGCTAGAGTAGAGGGCTTGTTGTACCCCTTTCATCTCTTCTTCAATTCTTTCATACATGGTCTCTTGTTTGGCTTCATTGCACTGTAATATGTCTTCTGAGGTATCTAAGACAGTGGCTATGATGAAATCTATGTCATCCATCATT
The DNA here is from genome assembly GCA_000966675.3 of Picea glauca. NCBI lineage: Eukaryota > Viridiplantae > Streptophyta > Pinopsida > Pinales > Pinaceae > Picea > Picea glauca. The sequence goes on from JZKD02S2403051.1 coordinate 471,518, forward strand.
AGCACAATCTGCATCTGTGGTTTAGTAGATTTGGACTTCTTCCACGATGTAGGTTTCATGGGGGAAACCTTTCTTTTCTTGGAGGTCTCAGCTTCATTAATAGGATCCCTAGGCAGTGTTACTTCACCTTGTTTATTATTGTCTTCTTCTCCTTTGTCCTCTTATTTGTCTACTTCATCGTCACCTCCCCCTCCAGGTGAGTCTGAAGAAGTCTCTTCTGATGCACTATTAAGGTCCTGTACCTCTTCCTTTTTCTTCCTTCAACTATTGCTTGGTGCATCATACTCTTTGCAAGTAACCACCAGACTTCCTATGAGGTCGGGGTCAGACAATTTTTCCTGGTCGACTTTTATAAGGAACTCTATAGGCCATTCCTTAGTCATTTCTTCCATGTCCTCCTCTGTGAGTTTATAGTAACTCTGCAACTCCTCTTTGTGTTCGTCTCTGCGCGCAGTGATATAAATAAAATGTCTATCTGTGCAGAACTTCACAAATGGTATGAAACTGTACAGGGTGTTCGGCATCATCCGAGGGAAAGACTCAATAGCCCTCTTCAACTATAGATAGTAGGTGTGGAACACCATGTTTGACTGCCATTGTCTCCCCATGTCGCTCGAATACTAGAGCGTGGTGAACTTCGTAGCTAAGGGTTCTAATGGCTCAATCTCAGGGAAGGTCGCACCTTCCAGCATTTCCCAAGCAATGAAAGTGATGAGGATCAACAACCAACTGAAGTGGAACTCGTAGCCCTGATCTTGAGCTTTGGGGTAGTCTTTCTCTAACTGGTTGACGAGGAAGCTCGCCTAGTTCATTTGTAGCCCTTCCACACATTTTCCCACGAGGCCAACAATGAACCCTATGACCTGCGTGGGTCTGTTCTTCCTTACTATCTTACCAACGATCAATTGGCAGGCTAGGCACACTGCACCATTCTGAATGGAGGCTACCTTGTATCCTTGCTTCCCCTTTTCCACATCGCCAGAGGTATCTTTAATTTTATGCACCAAGGTGTGATATGAAACCTTCCCTGGATACAATTCTTGTGGGTCTGGTCCTTTCATGCTTAATCCAGTGATCTGATGGATCAATCTTGGATCTATAGTGATGTGTCTATCCAACCACATATAAATACCATGGAAGAAAGACAATAGGAGTTTAACGCATGCATTAAGCTCTTGATGCCTTCCAAAGTGTAGTATCTTCATCACGTTCAGGATAATGGACCTCACGATGTCCATAGTTCATGGCTGGGGGATGATCTTCGACTTCTTCCCCTTGGTACTAGTTAAATACTTGTGTGGGGTGAGAATTCCATGGTTCTTGCGATCTCCCAAGTTGAAGTTAATGATCTTCAATGTCATGATTTTTCCTAACTATGGTCCTACTGCACGTATCCCCTTCGGTAGGTATGCAGTAATCAAGGTGTAGTCGAAGTCCCTCGGGACACTGTCATGACTCATCGTGCCATCTAGAGGTGGGATATAATTGGGCATGATAGATGGGATGGGCTTCACATTCGCCAAGTCATCATGATTCTTGGTTCGTTTCTCTGTAGAAACTTGGGATGGTCCATATCCACAATTAGTCGACGGGGATGCTTGTACTCCTCTCGTTGACAAGGCTTGGACTCCTATGGACATGACCTTCTCATCCATGAGGTCTATGAGGATATCTTCGATGAATTTCTCTACTTCGCTGAAGTCACTTGACATGCATGATTGAGATCAAGTATCTCATGTTAGTGATCAAATACTCAATGTAACAAAATAGGTGGCGAGGTCTCAAATAGGTACAACATGAAAGCAACTAGTTCTCCATGGGATCGGATAATCACAATTGGAAAAAGTGTTCTCAGTGCAATGCTCAATGGGATAAATAGACAACATCATAATAGACTCCTCCAACGGGCAGGAACATCTCAATCAATGAAATTCCATCCATTATGGCATGGTCCCAATGGTCTAATGGAAATATTTCTGGCCATAACTGCACTATTCTTATCAGATCTACTCATATCAAATCTTCTTTCTTCTAGCTGTGCCCTAGTTTTCAGACTAGGACAAAATATATTAGACATACCTAGATCCATTCTTTTGAAACAAAAATTTTAACTTATCATACCTTTCTCAGAGTACAAAGCTTTAAGATCTTACCTATTTTCTTCAGATCTAATTCCTTTCTTAGCACAGAGCTTCACAGTCAAGTAGAATACTGCGCACTAAAGCAACAAATCTACACACATAGCTTTCTTTTCTTCAGTTCCCAATAATCACAGTTTCAGGTCCCAACAATGGAACCGTTTGTTGGCACAGGGGAAGACCTAGGGTTCAACACTCCAACAAAGAACCAAAAAAACCCTAACTACCAACCCTTTCGACAACACCCGTGAAGCAGATGAAATTTCACCCGAGGTAGAGGCAGGGTCGGTTGGATGACTCAAGTGTCTACAACATAGTTGGGACACAGATCTGTGAGTACAACACTTAACAAAGAACTTAGCAATTAACATTCATCAATATTTAACCCTTATTCACATCACAGGTTGAAACCCTAGTTACAGAGCAACACAGTATTCAACAAGATCTAATACATCCAAGAACTTAGCATATAGAAATGGATCAGATCTAGCATTCAATCACATTACTAAGAACTAAGCTACTATATTAGATGCATCTAACATATATCACTGCACTAAGCATAAATCACATCAATAACATAACAAATATAATGCAAAAAGAAACCACAACACAAGATATACGTGGTTCACCCCAGTGTGGGGCTACGTCCACAAACTCTTCTCTTATTTATTGTATTCTTTCAATATTCTACAGGCATGGAGCCACAAGAACCCACTCTGTATAGGAAAGGAGGTCTGCACGCACCTCACCAGATCCTCCTTCCCCGAGCTAGGTTACAACACAAAGCCTATTTATAGTCACTTGCACTTAGCCCTGCAAGTTCTCATGCACACAGTCTGCATAGAGCTAACTCAATCACATATATCCAACTACTTACATCACTTGCACTCAACACAATATAGCACTTAGCACCATGTCTCTCTTAGATCTAGTGTTCTATTTCTTACATCGTCTATATTTCTATTTATACATTACAAAAGGGGCCAAGGCATGGGTAAAACCATGGGCCGACATCCCATACAAGTTACATAAATCCTAAACCCAAAAATTCCCTAAGAAGGGGTCGATATCTTGCTATATCTTCTTCGCCTTGCACTTTGCCTTTGACTAGCCTGTCAAAGTCCCAAAAAATGGTCAAATGTGACCAAGGTTCTCCAAAAATTGGTTAAGGGCCAACAAGACTACCTTTCGAACTAAGTGGGTAGCCTTCGCTTATAAAGATATGCCCTTTGGGTTAATCAATGCAGGGGAAACCTTCTAGAGGGCCATGGACATAACATTTCGGGGAATAATCAACAAATGTGTAGTAGTTTATTTGGATGACATGACTGTGTATTCAAATAATAGAGAAGATCACATCCAACACTTAACCCATATTTTCTAAAGGTGTAGGAAATACAATATATACTTAAACCCTAAGAAAACTATTTTTGGTGTTGAGGAAGGTAAATTTCTAGGTCATATTATATCTCAAGCATGAATTCGAATAGACCCAAGACAAATTAGGTCTATAACTCAGCTTCTATTACCCCACAACAAAAAGGCTATGCAATCTTTCTTTGGGAAGATCAATTTTGAGAGGAAATTCACCCCTGATTTCGCTGAAACTATCAAACCCTTACAAAAAATTATCTGCAAAGATGTTGAATTTAAGTGGGATGATGAACGAAAAAGTGCTTTCAGCAATATTAAGGCTGCAATATCTCAATCCCTAGTATTGAAAATTCCCGACTTCAACAAATATTTCTTCCTCTACACTTTTTCTTATGACCAATCGTTAGTTGCAATATTGACTCAAAAGGATGATGACAACAATGAGGCCTCGGTCTCATTTATGAGAACTAATCTCCAAGGGGCTGAACTAAATTACCCTGCTGTAAACAAGTAGGCTTATGCAATATACAAGGCATTAAAACACTTCAGATCTTACATCCTAAAGAACCATACCAAAGTCATCATGCCTCACCCTACAGTCCGATCCCTATTCCCTCCACAAGAGACGGGGGAAAGAAGAGGAAACTGGATGGCAGGAGTCCAAGAATTTGATCTAGATATAAAAACTGCTAAACTGGTTAAGGGACAAGGATTATGCAAACTGGCAGCTAAAGCCCAAGACCAAGTAGATGAAGACCTTGGATGGGAGAATGAATTGGCATTATGGTGTGGTGAAGCTTCATACGTCTCCCCAGGGCAAGAGTCTTGGTATGAGAAACTGACGCATTTCCTGCATCATGGGACTTGGCCGGAAAACCTAAATCCTAGGGAAAGGAGATCCCTTGGGTTAAAATCAACACAATATAGCCTCATAAATTTGGTGCTCTTCCATGTTAATTATGATGGGGTAATTTTAATATGTCTCTAATGTGAAGATGCAGACAAAGTTCTGAAGGAGCTTGTTAAGGTCCTAACCTGCACATGGGTAGATTAATGTATTCGGATGTAATAAAGGTCAATATTAATAAGACCTTTCAATAAAAGAGAATTAGGCGGATGTAAGAATACCTAATAGAAGCTTCCGCTTCTAGA
>JZKD02S2403051.1:481228-491526 GCA_000966675.3 Picea glauca
TATTTCGTATATCATTTCTGTGTATTGCGAAGATTATGCTGGATATTTTACTGTTATTCTGTTATTTCTAGCATTTCGTTTCTATTCTGCATATATTATATATCTGGTATCTTGCGACTTGGCCGGAAAACCTAAATCCTAGGGAAAGGAGATCCCTTGGGTTAAAATCAACACAATATAGACTCATAAATTTGGTGCTCTTCCATGTTAATTATGATGGGGTAATTTTAATATGTCTCTAATGTGAAGATGCAGACAAAGTTCTGAAGGAGCTCCATGATGGTCTTATAGGTGGATATTTCGTAGGAAACACCACTGCTCACAAAATATTGAGAGTTGGCTATTATTGGCCTATTCTATTAAGGGATTCTCACACATACGCTAGAAATTGTAAAACTTGTCAAATAAGTGCAGCGAGGGAAAAGAGAGCATCTTTCTCACTCCAACCTATGGCCATTTCCAGGCCATTCGAGCAATGGGGGTTCGATATCATAGGAGAAATTACACCGAGTTCTTCAAAACAACATAGATACATATTGACTGCCACATACTATTTCATGAAATGGGGAGAGGCCATCCCTCTGACTCATGTAAACAAAAAGGTGGTGATAAAATTCATAGAAAAACAACTGATCACAAGGTTCAGTATGCCTTTTGTCCTTGTTTTTGATAATTCTGCTTACTTTTCTTCCACCCTATTAACAAATTTTGTTCTAGACAAAGGAATCATAATCAAATACTATGCAAACTATTATCCACAGGGGAACGGAGTGGAAAAATCAACCAATAAGAACCTAGTGAGGATATTAAAGAAAACAATTGCAGACAACCAAAGGAATTGGCACAATTCACTCCATAACGCCTTATGGGATGATACAGTAACACCCAAGGAATCTCTATGAAATTACCCATACTTTCTTTTATATGGACATGAATCCATTCTCCCGAACGAGCTATATCTTCCATCTCTTCAACTTGCTCAGGATTCTAGAGAACAACCCTCATCAGTTATATAAAAAAGAATTGATACCCTCCTCATGCTGGAAGAAGAGAGGGAGAAAGAAAAATCAAAGTTCATAGCTCATAAACAGATAGTTAAAAGGTGGTTTGGTAAGGATAAGTCCAAAGAGAATAATTTTGAAGTAGGAGACTTAGTCTTAAAATGGGATAGAGCAAATGAGCCGAAGGGAAAACATTCAAATTTTCAAATTTTATGGCTTAGACCTTTTCAGGTGGTTGAGAAAATTGGGGTAGGCACGTATCAGTTGCAAAATCTGAGGGGGGAACTTGATGGCCTCCCGACGAATGGCCAATCCCTAAAACAATATTTTCATTAAAAAAAATGTGTGTGTTTTCATGATGTTTTGTTTTTAGGTAGGCTGATTGCATAGTGCATTTTTTGTTTCTGTTTCTTGCTATAGTACTTCTACACTTTTGAAGGTTGTGTTTAGCTAAACATTGGTTGATCTCAATTCATGTGATATGATGAACTCTTTTCCTGACTGACCACTCACATACACACAAGAAGTGTTGGGAAACCTGCGATTGTTTTAAAGGGGTTTTCTATCTAACCTACAAATGAACAACCTTGGAAAAGTGATGAAGTGTCTGCTTGGTGGTCTGGAAAAACCTTAAGGGAAAATTGGTAAGCTGGAAAGGACTACATGTACCTCAAGACAAATCTATTAAAAAATTCACCTTAACCATCTCATTTTGCAAATAACAATCGTCCTTCTCTCCCACCCACTTAGGGAATTATGGCGAAATAAAATCAACTATATAAAATGAGTGTAATGTAGGAGAGAGTATGTAGATAAATCCACAGGGGTTATGGAAACTCACTGGCAACAGAGCAAGGTCTATGACATCAGGGTGACTCCACTGGGGCTATGGATGGTCACTGGTAGCATAGCAACACTGTAGCAAGTGAATGATGATAACTAAAAGGCCTGGTGCTAGTGAATGCTTTACTTGACTCTTTTAAGAGAGGGCGTAAGTCAGGGTTAGAAGAAAGGAAGGAAGAATAAAGGTTGAAACCCCACAGGTAGACCCAAATGCATCAACCAGGGAATTTCAAATGCAAGGATAAAAGAGGCTCCGATAAAAAAATAGTTAAATTCTTAACCAACTTTTTCATTATCTGAGCCTGAGGTAGGAACAAAGATTCTACTTTCGCCTAGTAAGTCGCCATGTGTTGAGCACTCAACACACCCTAAAAATCCTTTATAAAATTTTTACTTTTTTGGGTACCACTTGATCTTCTGCACTGTCTCATTCGATTTCATTTCGAGAAATGTTTTGTCTTTTGTTTATTTTCATGACTCTCACCACCTATTCAGGTTTGATTGAACTTATGAAACCCCATAACTTAAAAATGCCTCAAAAATTGAATAAATAAACGAAAACCAAACACCTCACCCAACACACTTAGGTTCAACATCAGAAGGAATTCAAAGAAGAAAAAGGAACCACTTAGAATACCATAGTCACCGAGTGTTGATCTCCATCGACATTGACAGAAGGAAGTTTTGGTTTGCATTAATTTTTTTCATAAAGATATCCCTGATAGCCGATTCCCCTTCGACATCGATAAAAGACGGGGGGACAGGCGTTAACGAAGAAAGAAAAGATATCGCTGATAGCCGATGCCTGATGCGCTTATTGTAATCGATGAAAAATAAGGACCACAACAAATATTTTGACCATGATAAAAGTTATCCCCGATCATCGATCCTCGATGCGTTTTCGGCATCCAGATTTTTTCAAGGGAGTCGATCTGAAAGCGCTTTGATAGGTTTATCATCGATCCTCGATCTTGGACACTTTTTTGGCATCGACAAGCTAAGATTTGTTTTAGAAAAAATAACTTAAGGAAAGTCCTAACTCCGATTAATACAAGCGAATTAAGTCATTGGTCTCCAATGCCACATGTCTTTACTAGGCAAGAGGGTCGTATGGTCTAGTGCTATCCTGAGTTGTTCTTGGTTCCCTAGGTCCGAGTCACACCTCTGAGTCAGCATTTCCACGTCAGCAATGTATGGTAAGATTGATCGGCATCAGATATTTTCACAGGAGGTTATAAACAAAAATTTTCGTAGCACAACCTTGATCCCCGATCCACCCACTGAAAGAGCGACACGACGAGACATTTTAGCATTAGATACAATTGGATCTTGAGAATTTAAGGAGCTAATTAATACCTGATCTTGTATTAGTTTCTACCTCATGTGACAATAAAAACAACCGTTTAAAATCCCCTATAGACCACATCACCACCCACGCCTCCACCGTCAACCCATTATGAATTTAATTTCTAGAGATTCGGCGACAGATTTATTGAAAATTCACTCATAACCTGAATTGAATGGTTGATGCAACACGGTAATATCTTCCCTATTTAAAATATGTTCAGCCATTGTGAACGAAATCATTCTGTGCATAAGAGAATTCAAGAGTGTTTGAAGGAGCAAGACGAGCAATGCGAAGGCTATATTGACCTCGTGATTCTCAAAATAATTAGGTTTTAACAAGATTCAAAGGTATGCATCCGAGTCTGTAAATTTTACATGGATATAATTTATATGTGTTCATCCGTTTGTTTTTTTTGATAATATCTAAACTTCTTCTTAAGTTGCAGGAACAATGCTGTCGAGAAATCCAACCACCAGACACTCACCGAGAGCACCAAAGCTAAAAGAATTAGATATGGGTGAAGGTTCTTCTCCAGGAACCACAAGGCAATTGGAGTATGTCCCTAGGCCGGAGCCAATCATCAATAATAAAAAAAATAAGGTTTTCATCCAGCCTTCAGCCTTTGGTGATACAAAGGAAAACAATGGGTCCAAGATGGTGCTCCCACCATGGGGAGATCTCTTTAATAAGATCAACCAAGAGGAATACCCAAAATATGTCCTACACAGTGATCTGGACGTAAGGGCACTCAACGACTAGGTGTTACAGAACATTCGATGGTCATATCTACATATGGTGGCAAGCATAACCCCCATTTTTCCCTGCATAGAAGTCCTGAAGTGGCTCATCGACCACACACACACACATAAAGTTTTAATCAACAATGACAATGGTGGGTGTGTCAGAGTGTTCCTTTTGGTAGAAGTTCATAAATACTACAAACTTAGAGACCCAGAGGAGCGAATAAACACAGTCTTCATGGTGAAGTTCTATGAATGCCACAACACCAGCTGAGTGATGGCCTCATGGTGGAGGGAGGACAATAAGTTTAACAAATGAAGCACTGGCTGGTATTGGACAATCAACTTAAGGGAGCCATATGTCCACTTGATGGCTCTCATCTGTCGATTGTACAAAGAGAAATATTTCTCCAATTTTTTAGAGGCATGGATGCCTTTGGCATACATAGTTTCTATCACTAGGTGCAACTTCAACTGGGGAGAAATAATATCAAAGCAACTGAGCATCTGTGTGTAGCAAGCTCAGGCACTGAAGGAAGGGGAAGCACCAACTTTTTACATGGCTTCATACTTGCTCGATGTCATGTGAACCAGAAACATCTTTGATGGCATGAATATGAGCTGGCATGCTATAGAGATCTTGTTCCACATCTACTTCAATGTGCCATGGGAAAATGAGTATAAGAAATATTACTCCCTCATCTGTGATGAATTCATCACCCAAATTTATTTTATTCTTTTCAAGAAGGAATGCCCAAGGCTATCGACAATAACCAAGAAAATTATATCCAAGGTAGGCCATTGGTATTTGGATGAGTGCACCACCTACATTAGGGTTTTTAGGGCCACCGTAGCACCGCATCTCCTACCAGCTCATGTCCCGGACTGGCTTTTCATAGGAGAAATATGTTATCAAGCCATCTTGCAGGGTTACAACACCACCCTGGTCAAAGACAAGAAATGAGATTTCATACCCTATGGTTTCCATGTAGGGTTATAATTGGTAAAGGATACCACTCAAGCCAAACTAGACGGGTTGAGCCAACTCGAATTCATATTCCCAATAGGATTATTCCTCAAGCACGACCCAAAGGGTCTATTCTTGCAACATGCTTCACAAGTGTCGTGCTGCTGGCTGTATGCTCATGACAAGTTCGAAAACAAAGTCTTCACACTGAATGCCTAGGATTGGCATGAGGTGGTGCAAAGAATAGCCAACCTAAAAATGACCAGGTTCAAGGCCATGAGCATGGATGAATAGGCGACAACAATAAAGAAGTTGGCTCAAGAGGCTCTCAGAGCCAGGGAATGAATCAGAGCAACAAAGACAACAAAGGTGCAGAACAGGGGATTGTCTATGACACCAAAGGCACAGGAAAGGGGATTTCTACTAATGGAATAGGCACGATGGGTAATTTATCAGCTACTGAATGACCCAAACCTCGTGGAAATGACAAGGGTCCCTGCCGACAACCAAATCGAAATCTAGGTAGGTCCAAGTGACCCTGAACCAATACAAATTGAAGAAATCATCGGGTTGGATAACCCTGAAGTTTTAGCACCACAGGCTAGATCACTAGGGGATGTTTCAACTCAACCATAGATAGTGAGGACATCAAGGAGAGAAAGTGCACCAAACCCCCTCCACGACTTAATAAAAATCTATGATGATGAGGAGAGTTTAGAGGTTTCCCTTGTGACTCCCGTGTAGATCACAGAGGAAAATGAACCCAAGAAGGAATATTCCCAAGCTCCTGATTCTCAAATGAAAAGCCTTCCATAGAGTGACCAAGAGGTCGAAAGTGTCTTAGAAACTGATCTACATGATGTACCGGGGACCCAAGTGGACAACCCAAAGGACGAGCTAAGGTCGGGCGAACAAAAAGAAGAAGTTCCACAGCGGGAAATCGAGGTCTCAATAGATGATTATAAAGCATGTACCAAGCCTACCCATGATGCTTCAATTTCAGCCGATACTTTACCTCCCGATGAGAAAAAACTAGAGGTCGAACGTTCAGAACAAACAAAAGAGGTTCAAGAAACCAGTCTTGAGCAGATATACACCATCGAGAGCCTCGAAAACATGCTTACTCGGGGAGAGCAACAAATCCCCGAACCCGTGGATGAGGTCGCTGATATACAAGCCATCTCTTATGAATGAAAGAGGAAAGCCATCATGAAAAGAACCACCAAGAAGAGGAGGCTTACTTTGGATCACTCCATCCTCATCAAAACAGAGGAGAAGTTGATTAGCCCAGAGCATGCCAAGATGTCTGAGCTTATCGACATAGGGATGGAAATCATAGATGCCACCCTGGATAGAGTAAGGAAGTATGAATATGATATGGATGCTACGATGAAGGATTTGGAGCATCTATGCCATTTAGTGAAATATTATCAGGACTCCACATAGGCCATGATGTTCATGAGAAGCGAATTCCAGGAGGCCCACAATAAATTTACGACTGAACGACACCTTTTCACTGTAGGGATAGTCGATTTCCAAGAGACACCCTCATGGCACTGGCGATGTGAAAGGATATGGAAATATGGTATGATAAAGAACAAAAAGTAGTGGAAAGGATCATCTACATCAACGCAGTTCAATAGGGCCAAGACACCGAAGAGCATGACATTTGGGTACTAAGGGATAGCAACATCGACAGTATAAAGAATTAAGATGAATATTGGATGAAAATGGCCCAAAAACCTCATCAAGAAATCCAAGAGAAATGGGACAAGTGTGAAAAGAGCTAGACCAACATCAATCGGGCGATGAGAAACATCGACCTTCTGGAATTCAACACACCCGATGACTTTGTCGACTTGCATGACATAGTCAAATTACATGCCGGACAAGATTCATTGTGGGCTACGAATATAGAAAAGGTGGCGAACATGGCACCAGGTCAAGTGCAACAGTTCATCGAACACCTGATCAAGGCTCAGTCAATGTTGCAGTAGTTAAGTGCTAGAATATTCAAGTATTGGGCATGGTAAATGGAGATAAAGGAGATCCTTTCGGCCCCAATGGACCAACACAGATTCTTGTATTCCAACACATGCAAGGATATCTTCATCAAATGGTCAGGGTATGAGAAGAGTCATCCACTCAAGTGAAACCATTTGATGAATTTTAGAAGACTGAGTGATGAAAGCGCCATGTGGCGATGTTTTGTTTTACTTAGATTGCACTTTTGATAGTTATTTTTAGCTAATAATATGTTATAAATAAGGGGATCGACCTGGGAAAAAGAGTCCATGGTTTTGCAAAGACCCTAATTTTTGGATTGTAAAGAACTATTTCAGAGCTACCTTAATTGAGAAGTCCTGTTTAGGACCAGAGACAAGTTTGTGTTTTTCATCAAAAGAATGTGTGATTGGATCTGAAGAAGAATTATTTATGATTTTATCTCATGAATGAATGCTATAATGAGTAAAAGCCTCTTAATATGTTGATAAGTTACCTCATTCAATTTTTTTATAGTTCTTGTCTTTAATGATGAAAAGTAAATTGTTGTGTTAATGTGTGATCAATGATTAGAGCTAAGGAAACTATTTTTCTTGCCATCTTTATTACATGTATGTCTTTTTCTAATAATTGTATCTCAGTCAACAATTGGAACACCAACAGGTTAATGTATTAGTACTAGGCTTGTTGTAGGTGTAAGAATCATTGTCTGCATGCTTGAGTATGAGGGTTATCCCGAACTCAACCTTCTTTAGTAGTTAAGTTCTTTCCCCTTTGTTACCCAACTAGTTTATACCAACATTTATATTGTATTTATCCCACCTATAAGAGAAAATACAAAAAGAGAACGTTCAAACTGAAGGAGGAACTTTCACAAGAAGACATCCTGTCAATCACTACGTAAAGCCCATCAATTAATTGGTCGGATCACAATATATGGAGAACCATTCCACCATTAAATGCTACAGAGTCTAATTGGGCCTCAGTGGTGGGTTTGGTTCATAATGTTGAGTTAAAGGGATTTAGGACCCCTCAACAAGGCCCACATAACTTTTGGTGTTTCATCTCCTAGGGTTAGGTTTTTGGGTGTCTAGGGTTTTGGCATTCATGAGTAATGTTAAAAAATCATCTGGAGCCTCATTGTAATCATTCCGCTCAAACGAATGCACGTAGAAACCACATCTATTCTCAAAGATAGCTACCACCATTTGAGCAAGTGTTTCAGTTCTGCAGTTTTACAGTTTCAACTTATTTCATTTATTCAATAGAAGATATTGTTCACTGGATATCTATGTTGTTATTCATATCTCTATGTTTATTGTATTCAATCTATTAATCAGTTCATTCTGCTCCTAAATCCAGATCAATGGTACCAGAGCAGTATTCTCTTCATTTATTTTTCTTTGTGCATATCCCCGACAATATTTGGGTACAAGAAGTTGGGACTTGAACCAGTCGATCCGTTGCAAGATCGGTCACACCGAGCCCGAAAAAAAACCATGGGAGAAGAAAAGAAAGACGATGGAGCAAGAGATCCTTTTAAAATGTTGCTCGAGGAATCCCTTGCATGACAAAGGAATGAAATGATGGAAACCTTTGTGTATATCCTTCGATGGATGCCCACAAGAGAAGCATCTTCTTCAAGTGACCATGCAAACCCCTTCAAGGTATACGTAAATTTGGATATTCCATTATTTGAAGAAATGATATATGTGGATGCTGTAGATAAATGGTTGAATCTGCTCGAAGGGTATTTTTCAGTCTATAATTTTTTAGATAGGTAAAAGATTAATTTTTCACTCCTCAAGTCCGTCCCCCATGTTAAGGACTAGTGGGATACTTACTCTAAGAAAAGGGCCATAGATAAATATAGAATATTTGTGGTTTCCCCTACATGGTATTCCTTTTGGGATACCATTAAAGAACAATACTACCCTTTTGGAAGCTACGAGGACCCGTACACCAGATGGATCACCCTGCGTCAACAAAGGGACCAGACAATACTAGATTTCACCAATATTTTCCACACCCTGCACACCAAATTGGGTATCAAATAATCTGAGTGACATATGGTGCTCAAATACCACGACTGTTTGCATAGATATATTCAAACATAAATGACATTTTTGGACATTGCCTGATTGGGTACGAATTATAGATATGCTGTCAATATTGAGCAGAAATTTAAGCAGAAGAGGTGGGAGTTTGGATCTACAAACTCCTCACAACCAAAGCAGGGAAAAGGTGGCCCCAACCCACACAACAAGGGACAAAGAAAAGATGGCCACTCTCAGGACAACTAGTCCAAGACATAACATAAGAAGGGAAATGAGAAGACAAAGAAGGGCACAAGAAAATGGTGTGAATACCATAAAATCCCTTGGCACAACACTAAAGAATTCCACTCCAAGTAGTCACTCATGGCCGAGATGAAGGCTTCCAAGTCAAAGGCAAATTCTGACTCCAAATCAAATCCAAAAGTAGGGAAGTGAATTATTAATGCTGAACCCAGTGCCACTATTGCTACCACTAAAGTCCAACCAAGCGAACCAGAAGACCTAGAAGAAGGGGAACACCTCTTTCACTCACATATGTGGGTAAAGGGGGCTCTACTTTATTTCATTGTCTATAGCGGTAGTCAAAAGAACCTAATCTTAGCAAAGTTAATCAAGCGACTGGACCTACCGATGACATTGCACCCATAGTCCTGCACCATCGGCTAGATTCTCCAAGGAAGAGATATCTGTGTCAACCAATAATTTCGTTTTCACTATGACATCAAGCCCTTCAAAGACGAGGTATTGTGTGATATTTCTTGTTGATTAAGGTTGGTTGTCATTGATGTCAACCCTTGAAGAAAGACTGGTAGAACAAAGGTTTGGGTAATGGACCCAATATTGTTTGATGTAAATATGACTCATTATTGTTTTGTCATTGTTGATAAGAAATAAATATGGATGAACTCCAAAGTGGTCCCCTTATGGTGAAATCACTCACGAGAAGACACTTTGTGGAGTAAGAGAACTCATGCTTAATTGTGGAATAATGAGATGAAGGAAAGTGAATTTTTCAGGGAAAATATCCTAGATGGATAGTGCTTGTCATGTCATTTCTAGTGGTATGTGGAACGTCACATAATTTCTCATGGTTAGAGAGTTATGGCCATTATAGGTTGGAGACCCCAGGTTTGGGTAATGGACCCAAGTTTGTTTGATGGGTAATGGTATGAGTTATGATATATTTTCAGATAATACTATCTATATGGATAGTACATGTCATTCCATTTATGGTGGTATGTAGAATGTCACATAACGCCTCACGGTTTGAGATTTATGGCCTTACGAAGTTGGAGGACCCTCATATGTCATCTAGAAGCCCCAAAAGGTCAAAGTAAT
>JZKD02S2403051.1:499548-524112 GCA_000966675.3 Picea glauca
TGCATGGTTGATGCACTTGTTTATGGTACAGGTTGATTACAGGTTGGTGCATGGTTGATGAACTTGTTTATGGTACATGTTGATTACAGGTTGAGGTATATGTTGATGCATGGTTGATGCATGGTTTAGATTTATTGGTAGAGGTTTACAGCTGTATATCTCACAGTGATAGTGTGACAGTGGTTCCATCAATCTACTTCTACTTCAGGGTGGTAGGATGGGGAAAGGACAGGTGGTTGTAGCCACCTTCTGGTTCTATCCAGAGAACATTGGGGGTTGTAGCCAGAGAATTGGGGAGTTGGAGCTTCCCTCAGGTTGTAGCCTAAGAAACTAGGGGGTTGGATCCTCCTTCCAGTTGCAGCTGGAAAACAAAGGAAGTTGGTGCTTCCAATGAATGTAATTCTTCAAGACATATAAGAAAAAGCATTCCATGGTTTTCTCCTGATTTGGGTTTCCATGTAAAACAATGGTGTACTGTGTATGTTTGTGATTGTTTATTTCTTACTTCTTATTATTGGATAATAATTATACATTGATATAACATTTGAATAAAAAGGATTATAATTACGCTATTACTGATTCACACCCCCTCTCAGTAATCCAACATTTCTCCCCTTGAATTTTGTGATGTTCTATTAGGAAAACCATATTTGTGGAAGCGTCATGCTGTGTATGAATCTAGACCCCACAATGTTATTATTACTTTGGGTAGACAATTGTATAGGATAGTAGAGGTAGCATTGCCTATCACTATTCCTTTAATCTTTGTGAAGAAATGTAGTAAGGTTATTTCACAAACTGGGAAGTTCGTCTTCTTTGTGATCCGTGCTCACAATAAGTAGAAGGTCACCACCATATCCGTGGCCTCTACACATAGACTTTCTTTGCAACCAAAGTAAGTGGACGAGATCGAGGAAGAGTACAGAGACATCTTCTCCTCACCCACCGGGGTACCGACGCACTGCCAAGTCAAGAATCCAATTGATCAAACCCCCAGTGCACCTCTTCCTGATGGATCAATATATCATCTCTCACTTATGGAAAATGCTGAAATCAAGCATCATATCCAAGAGATTCTTCAAAAGGGGCACATCTTACCCAACTCCTCCCCTTGAGAAAGCCCGATTGTAATAGTGTAGAAGAAAGACAGGACCTGGTGACTCTGCATTGATTACAGAGAATTAAACAAAATCACAGTCAGGAACCAATACCCAATTCCCAGGATTGATGACCTTCTTGACCAACTCAAGGGGGAAAATTTCTTCAGCAAGATTGACCTAAAGTTTGGCTAGCACTAGGTTCCCATTGAACCAACTGATGTATGGAAGAAAACTTTCAAATCTAAAGAAGTTCTCTTCGAATGGTTGGTCATGCCCTTTGGCTTAACAAATGCACCAACCAATTTCATGAGGTTGTTGGATGATGTATTGAGACCCTTCACCAACTCTTTTGTGGTGGTATATTTGGTTGATATCCTCATCTTCAATAAAACTTGGGAGGAGCACATGAAACATATTCAATAGGTTTTGAGCACTCTACCGCAACACAAGCTATATTCCAACTTGGAAAAATGTTCCTTTGGTATGAAAAAGGTCCAATACTTGGGATACATTTTTGATGGGAATGGAGTACATGTTGATCCCGCTAATATCCAAGTCATCTATGGCTGACCAACCCCAACCACACTAAATGATCTTCAGAGCTTCTTAGGACTGGCCAACTTATATCGACGGTTCGTGTTGGGATTCTCTCATATTGCATGGGCCCTCAACCACGTGACCAAGGGTGGTGGAATGGAAAAGTTCATGTGGGGGAAGGAACAACAATGCACATTTGATGTTCTGAAGCATCACTTGTTCTCAACGCCAGTAATCTCCTTTCCTGATCTGCAACAACCATTTGATATTGAGACTGATGCATCTAACTATGATGTAGGGACAATTCTCACTCAACATGGTCATCCGATGTCATACCATAGTGAGACCCTCTCAGATATTGTATGGAAATACCCCACCTATGACAAGGAAATGTATTCCATTGTACAATCCTATCGTTAATTGAAACATTACATTTTGGGAAAGGAAACGACCATCCACACTAATCAAAATCCTGTGAAGTTCATACAAACATAGGGGAAGTTTCAAAACGACCACCATCAGAAGTGGTCCACCTACCTACAAAAGTTCCATCTCAACATCAAGTATAAGACAAGGAGCACAAATCGTGTTGTTGACTTCCTCAGTCAACCTTCCATGGTTTCACTCACCACTGTGCTCCATTCCTATGGACATGAAGCATCTGAGTGGCCCCAAATTTATCAGCAAGATCCAAAATTTTCCACCACCTATCATCTCTTGGGTACATGCACGACTGTCACCAATTTTCACATTCAGTATGGGATTTTATACCATCTTGGCCATCGCTATGTTCCTGCAAGTGAGTTTGCAAAGATGATTTGGGAAGTCCACTATAGTCGGATGACACAACATTTTGGCATGGAGAAAACTATGGCCGTTCCCTCAAAAAAAATTTGTTGGCCAAAACTTTGATAGGACGTCAGCTAGTATATTAGATCTTGCACTGCCTATGCCATTTCCAAGCCAACCATCAAGAAGCAAAGCTTATACACCCCACTTCCTACCCCTGAGAATCCTTGGGAATACATAACGATGGATTACAAGTCTAGCCTTTCTTCCACCAAGGAATGAAATGATTGTGTATTTTTGGTCGTTGATTGGTTTTCGAGGATGGCCATCCTCATAGCCTACAAGAAGAACATCACAATGGAAGATACTACCAAGATCTTCTTCGAATGAGTGTGGGCCCATTTTGGGATACCACAGACCATCATCTCTGACTGGGACAATAGGTTCCTCAACACATTTTGGTCATGTCTCTAGTCACTGTTGGACACCAAGATCACTAAATTCACTACTTTCCACCCCCAAACAGATGACCAAACAAAGGTTGTCAATCAAATGATTGTGCACATCCTGCGCATGTAAAACTCTAAGCATCCACATACATGGGATGAGAGTCTCCTTTATGTTCAACACAGTTACAACATGGCTCTCCATAGCTCCACCATCCATATCGCATTTCAGGTGGGACTGGGATTCCAACCCCTGGGTCCCATTGATGTTTCACTACCTCTTGCAACCACATAGACAAACTCTTCCCATGTTCATTCAGAGACTGATAAAGCCACTAGATTCATTGAGTGGATTCAAAAAATTCACCAACGGGTCCATGAGATTTTACAAAAATCCAATTCTAAGTACAAGAAACACCATGATAAACACAGGGTACTGCACCAGTTTCAGGTTGGAGAAAAGGTTTGGTTACATTTGCAGAAGGAGTGTCTTACAGGGCCCCATCGAAAGCTATGCTCACTTCACTATGAGCCTTACACTATCACCAAGGCTTTGGGTAGCAATTCTTTTGAGCTCAACACTCCACCCTTCCTTGGATTGCACCCAATGTTCAATATGGACCTCCTTCGACCATATTTTCCACCATTATTGGACACCTCGGAGATCATAGAAAAATTGAAACCAACAGAGATAAACCTTGACTGCATGGAACATGCATCCATTGATTAGATAGTGGAAACACATGTCAAGGGCACTCACCAATAGAGGATCCAACTTTATCGAGTTGCTAAGGTAGGGTAGCTCCTCCACCAAGAAAAGTGTCTTACCTGGGGCCAAGTTCAACAAAATTTTTCTCATCTGATGGGGGGACTCAACACAATGGTGACCATTACTTCTTAAGGGAGGAACACTGATCTAGGTGGAGATTGGTGGCCACCCACATATTCCAACTAGATCCTTTTGACAGTTTTTAGTTCAACACGTTCTTTTGTACTTCTTTGTAATTGTGGGTTCTACACTTCCAAGGCTATTTGAATCCCTACACATATTATAGGTGGATACTGGTTGCCTCCCACTTAATCCAACTGGCTTATTTTGTATGTTTTCATGTCAACACATCTTGCTGTACTTCTAGGGCCATTTTGGGGCCCTAAACAATGTTTTTTATTTGTCTCGCCACAGTCAAACTATAGACGAAGTCAAAGTTTGATGGCGTAATTTGTATTTCTCAAAAATACCTTTCCAACGGGCTATCACGCGCCTAAAATAGAGGTTGTATGAAAAATTTACGACCCCGAGAAGTTGAGGTACCAACATACCCATAGGGGCCCACATAACTTTTGGTGTTTCATCTCCTAGGGTTAGGTTTTTGGATGTCTAGGGTTTTGGAATTCACGTGTAATTTTAAAAAATCATTTGGAGCCTCATTGTAATCATTCTACTCATACATATGAGTGTAGTAGCCACATCTCTTCTCAAATATAGTTACCACCATTCAAGCAAGTGTTTCAGTTATGCAGTTTTACAATTTCATCCTATTTAATTTATTCAATAGAATATATTGTTCACTAGATATTTGTGTTGTTCTTCATATCTCTTTGTTTATTGTATTTAGTCTATTAATCAGTTCGTTCTACTCCTAAATCCAGATCAACTTCAGGTTTGCATATCAGGTTTGCTAGTTTATATTGTTGCAACCTAAGTAAGTGTTGTAACTAGAATAAAAATCTTTAGAATTCTATTACTACTATTGCTATCAAATTTTTAGTGACACTTGGATATTGTTATCACAATGATCATAATGTACTAATGATGCACTTATTTACAAAATGAAATTGATCTCTTATAGGAGATGTTCTTGGTTGTTGGCTATGTCCTTGGAAGGTTATCTTGTTGAAATCCATCGAGGTTACCATGGAGATGTTGTTCTTATTTCTTGTTTCAGGGTAGGTTACTATGGAGGAATGATTGGTCACAAAAATGGAAGAGTGTTCTTATTTATTGTTATTGTATTTTTTTTGTCTCTTGTATCAGGCAGGTCACATGTGATAGCTCTGAGAAGGAGATACCGTGACGATTGTTACCATTCTTGTTTTTATTATTGTTCTTATCATAATAATGTTGTTCTTGTCTGCTATTTTTTTCTTTTTATTTCTCTTGTTCCGAGCATGTCACATGTGATAGTTCTAAGAGGGATTTATAATGACGGTGGTAGGAGGAAACAATTTAGACAGTATCTAATCGAGACATGGAGCATATTATCCAGACATAGAGGTGTGTACATGACCACACACATCCATGTAATAAAAAATGAGAACCTTCTGGAAATAAGGGCACTTTTGCGAGATGCTGAGTATCTCATATGGACATTGATTGTAAGATGAATGTACAAATCCATCTAGTTTAGTTGATCACTCCTTAGATCATCATGAAGAGTTAGTAGAGCTAGAAGGGATTACCCAGAAACGTTGCAGTGACTAGGAAGAGACCAACATGGTCTCGTGATACTTTGCAGGATGTAAAGGGAATGCAATTATATGGTATTGATGATCCATATCATGAGTAGGATAAAATGGCTCCACTAGTGGTGAGGCAGGTGTCCCCACCAAGTACCATCTCAGAAGGAGACAGAGTTAAAAGGCATTCAACCCTTAGGATACAGTAGGTAGGAGAAACCTCCCAGTACATTCCATAGGAGATTCGACTTCAGAGGAGGTTAACAGATGTAAAGAGAGAAGATGGCTCCAAAGATTATAGAGACTCAGAGGGAGTTAAGATTTAGAGGGAGAATGTGGACTTAGAGTGAGCATGATATTATATAGAGTCAATTGAATCAGAGGAAGACCAAATCATTTAGAGGAAGTTCCCCCTCAAATTCAGGTGGGAGAGAGAGATGTCTTCCAAGACTGACAAACAATTTCCATGAGTTGAGGAGGATATATCGAGGCTTCAGAGAATTCGAGGAGATATGAGATCCTCTGGGAGGATTCCCTTGTTTTAGTAGACTCTTCTACAATGAAAGAGGAGGTATCCAGTTAGAAGGACTGGGATATGGATTTTTCTTCAGTTCCAAAAAGAGCAAGAGACCCCATAAGTTTTCCAGCTATGTGGTGCTGATGAGTAAAACCATTGATTCAAAAACTTCCACTTTTGAGGAAGCTACTAAGGCGCTATTGATCCTTGAATTCATTAGGAACAAAATGACAACCACACGAGGATGTAAATCACGTTTCCTTTTTATAGAGGTGGTACTCCTCTTTTACATTTTCTTGAGATTTTTAAATATTCAAAATATGGGACTTGACATAAGTCCATTGTGGTAATTCAAAGAAACAAAAATATTACAATAAAATAAAAGGGAAAATGTTTTTGTTTTCTTCTAAAGGAAAGTTCCTGAGAAAGGACTAGGAAATGAACACATTCACACATTTAAAGAAAATTAGAAATATTTCCTCACATCCATCATAGTTTAAGATAAATATTTCTGATTGCATACAAATACAAAGAAGATGATCTGCATGCACAAGAGAAATTTAACAGAGTGGATACATGGGAAAATCAAATAAATATAACTATAGATCAACCTCAAATACTTATATTATGAAAACAATGTTACAAAGCACAGTCGAGATTGTTCCCGAAGTAGTCTTGGAATTTCCAAAAATATATAGTTTGTTACATATTCTTGAAATTGTAAATGTGTTTGTCTTAAATACTGGGATTGGGGCTCCCACATACCATAAAGAAAATAAATACAAGAAATAATATTTTAGAAAGAAGACGGTGGGAGGTAGAAGGAACAACAAGACTTGGTAAGAAGAAGAAAGGAGTTATCAGTGTTCGGTTAAACCTTTCTAGTGAAAGAGGTGGAATAACTAAATGAAAGACATGATAAAGAAAAGAAGGATGTGATCAACATAAAATTACTATGATGGTTGTTCGTCTCTTCATTTTCTCGCTGATTTCCTTTGATCGTTTTCATCAACGGTTATAGGAACCGTCTCAATGACTTCTTTCCCTTCATTTGTCAGTTTATCGATAGCCTTCTTGAACCATTCTTCGATGTAACGTTTCATAGGTGCCACGTTGATTTCATGCCAAATTTTAATATTGAACAACTCACCCTCCAAGTCTCGGATATCAATGGAAATGCCATGTAATACTTCTTCAATATCCTGATTTTTTATGAAGTAATCCACTAGCCAGTTATCTATGGCGTTCTCATTATATACAATTATGCCACAACATTTTTCAATTGACAATCCTTTAAAAATATCTACTTGCTCATCGAACTGTTGTTTTGTTAGGAACAATGAGTTGAGGATCAACTTGGGATCTTGGACTTTGTTAGTGCTTCCGGCTAGGTCCACCTTTGTGAGCCTTTTGAATAGATCTTATCTCCTTGTTATGGCTTGGTTGCACACCTGCATGATGTTTTTCAAGTTCTTTATTTTCTCTTTCTAGTAGGCATTCAACTGCTTGATCCGACTTGGAGAGGGAAGGCCCACCTCTCTTCTCTTTATCTTTGACATATTGGTAACTTTAATACCAAAGGGTACTACGTGATCAAGGTAGAAACCTTCTTCAGTTTTTAGGTCGGCCTATAGATATTCAAGGAAGGTATGAGCCCTTGAACCAAAAGAAATCATGCTCTTTGAAATTTCCCAAGCTTCCGTAATTAGTGCCATTCTTTTCTTGATATTATTCTCCACATAGATCCTCGCTGATGTGAGTAAGCTTGAGGATCCTTTTATTTTGGCTGTAGGCGTGGCAGGTCCAACAATTTCCAAAGGGATGGAAAGGAGTGGAAGAGGCATCAAAGTCTCTTACAGTTCCTTAATCCTTTCCTTTAAATTTATATTTTCCACTTTGAGACCACCAATGGAATCATCCAATGCATTGCCGGTTGCTTTATGAATTCTGGAAATTTGGGAAGGCTGCATATTTCTTAGGTTAACCTCTAAATGAGATTTCCCATTTTTATTCTTCTCATCACTCTTATCAATAATTAATTTCTTAGACTCATTGTCAAAGACAACGTTTTTAAATACAAATGATTCTTCTTCATCAAATATCTCATTCTCGACAATTTCCAATGAATGATTCTGGTGGGTCGTGCCTCCTGGATGATCAATGTTAGGAAACATATTCTCAATGTAAGACTCAAGCTCCATATTCTCGAGGGATAATCTATTGATGTCACTTTTGACGTGATTATCTTCTTCCTCTTGTAAAATATTCTTTCTCTTCTTCCTCAGGGGAAGTTTATGTGAGATTTCAATTTTTCTTGGAGGGGGGTTGTTGTCTCCTCCTTCACCTAAACTACTGTTGATTACCGTTTTAGACGAGTGGGCCACTGGAGCACTACTCCGAGGTGTTGTAGTATTAGGATTAATAGTTGGGGACTAGGAATTCTTCTCATGAGGATATTTTCCTCTCTGTTTGTACAATTCATTTGTGCTAAGCACCGTCTCTAAGTCGCCAATAGTGTGAGTAGGATTTCCCAGGTTATTATCTTCTTCTTCTCTTAGAAGAGTGTGGATAAATGAATTTCTAAAACCCACTGTTAACATATTTTCCACAAATATTATGTTAGGGTCAAACCCTATTATATTTTCAACATACTTGAGATTCAAGTTGTGGAAGTGGTTTGCGAAGTCATCAATTTTGTTCATACTTCTAAATACAAAATTCCCAACTTTCCAAGGCAAAGGAATGAATCACTTTTTTCGTGTTTTTCAGGAAAAAAGTGCAGCCAAAAGTTATATTTCCTTGAAACTTCTGTAACAAGCATTATGTTAGATATATGGCATGGAAGAAAGGAATGATTTTCCTTGGAACCGAAAATCCTTATAACATTGTAATTCTCCATTTTCTCCAAAGTCCCCTTTCTATCGAGGAATTTACTATCTTGAGTAGATATTCTTGGGATATCTCCTCCAAACAACAACTCTTTAAAAACTGAGACAAATTTGTTGAAAAACTCATAAAAATGAAGGGAATCTTTGTGCCTCCATAATGCTTGGTAGCAAAAGGTCACATGGTCAAATTCACAATTCACCTTCTTGCATATAGACAATTTAGGAAATTGACAACAATGCGCTATCGTGAAAACCAAATAAGAAGACATAAAGAATTTATTATCCTTTTTATACTGAGACAATTGGGAAGATATTTTAATGGAAATCAACTTCCCCCAATCAAAAGTGGCCTTCTCCTTGACAGTAAAATATAATATGTAAAGAATCACACGAGAAATGCTGACAGTATTTTCTTATCCCGTAACTCTGGTAAATAACCAGGAAATTTCCTGAAATGGGTTTTAGAATAATATGAATTGAAATCTGGTAATATCTTTAATGATGACCACATGATTCTCCAAAAATTTAGGTAAGCGATCCGGAACGTTGTTGTGTTTTTTCAAGAATTCCCTGCAATCTTCACCTTTGAAGGTGAGTGTTGGCTCTGGGAGTTTCAACATTTTATAGAACACTTCAGGTGAAAGAGAGATGGGAGAATGATCTTGGAGTTGAATCATCCACTGGATTGGTATATACTTCTCAGTGCACAAGGAAACCAACTCCTTGCAGTAAAAAACATTAGGAACACAACCTGCACAAGCAATTTCGGATGTTCAAATTACTTCCTTCTAAGCATAAGGGGATGGATAATAAGAGTATGCTTTAGACCACTGAAAGTTCTGGTCCTCTCATCCAAAAATATTCAAAGTATCTTCGTAGAATTGTTGTTGAGCTGCTGCTGCCATAAGTTGACGAGAGAATTCTTTTGATCTAGAAAATATTTGAAATCAACGCTTGAGATATATAATATAATATTTTGAAAATCATGATTTAATGTGGTTTAATAAGAAATCTCCTCGAGCCATTCGCCTATTAATGACAATATTTATGGGACCTACATGAAGATTTATTATCATCAAACCATACTAAATTCATATTGGGAAAAGTGCGAAGGTGGCAGGGACGGATGAGAGAAAAATAATGTTTGGGACTTTTGTGAACCCGCCAACCCAGGAACCCGCCATTGCAGAAGGTTGAGAATTGGCTAAGTGTTGTAATGTGGTCAATCATACTCAATATAGGAGAGATTATGTAGTTAGGATATCAGGGAGTCTAATGGTAAAAATGTAGATCACAGATCACTTGGGTACAAAATGTATGTCATGGAACAAGGGATATGAAAGATTTGATACTCGCAAACCCAGGAACCTGCGACTGTAGAAACGACTAAGTATAGGACAAAGTGGTGGTTGGTCGGACTCAATATGTGAGAGTGTGGATTGGAGATGAGGATTCACAAGTCCTCCAACCCGAGAACCCACAAACCATCCATTTTGGAAAAATGACTAAGGATGAAAACTAGAGAGGGAGAAAAGAAGAGAAAAAGGAAAAGGGCAATTTGGGTAACTATAGAAGAGGGAAAAGAAATGGACAAAATAAGTTGGGAAAATAGAAAAGGGGATGGAAATTTAGGAAAAGGGGATGGAAATTTAGGAAGAGGGAATTGACCTTAACAACAGACTCCAACTGTGGGATGATAACCTCCTGTGGGTTGTCAAGAATCCAGAATCTCTCATGACTAGGTGCTTTCGCCCATTGGGCTATGGAGTCAGAGTAAGAATATACAAACTGAAAAATAAAATTATGTACATTGATAATGAGAAAGTATTAAGAGATGAAACCTTTCAAATGTTTCCCATTGACAAGAATCATTAACCTTTTACCCTTCATGTCTTGGAGCATATAGGAGTTAAATCCCAAGATCTTGTCGATGACATATGGTTTGATCCAGAGTGCTTCAAACTTTGTATGCATGGATGAATTCTCCTAGGCCTTGTTCCAAAGTAACACCAACTCTCCTTTCTGTAAATTCTTTATAATTGTGCTCTGATCAAAATATATTTTGACGCTCTACTGCCTCTAATAAGTTCGATTCAAGGCTTTTCTTTGTTCTTCTTCCAATTTCAACAACTAATTGATTCTCCTTTGGATGGGTGAAATGTCTTCTGTATCTTTAGTATTAACCACATAAATCAATGCATTGAGCTAAAGGATAATCAATATTTTCTCCTCTTTCCCATAAACCAATAGACATGGAGACATACCGGTGCTATCCTTCGGAGTCATTTTACTTGCCCATAATGCATCCATCAACTTTAGATTCCAATTCCTTTGATTCTTTTCAATGGTTTTCTTCAGTATCTAAACACGTGTTTTGTTTGTGGATTCAAAAAGGCCATTACCTTGTGGATAATAATTCGATGATTAACCCATGATGATTCTATATTCTCCACAAAAATCTGTAAACTTTGACTCGATGAAAATCAAACCATTGTCTGTGATAAATTTATCTAGGACACCAAATATCGACTAAATATTGTCTTTGAGGAATTTAATTAACTCTTCAACATCAACCTTATTTAATGCCACCTCTTCTGGCCATTTCATGAAATAACCTGTAGCTGTTAGAATGGACATATACCCCATTCTAGACTTTGGATTAATTGTCCCAACAACATCAAGTCCCCATTGGGAGAACAATTTTTCTACCATTATGGACTGCAAAGGCATCACAAATTTCTTCATCTTTACTGAAAACTTCTGGCATGAAAAACACTTCCTTATCATGGCATACAAGTCTCTGAAAATTGATGGCCAATACAATCCTTCTATGATTATCTTGTGGGCATTTGGAGTAGGTGCAAAGCGTCCACCACATATTCCCTCATGAAATTCTAGTATTAGTTCTCGGGCTTGATTTTCATCAATGCATCTCAATTGTATACCATCATAATTTCTTCTGAATAGTTTGTTAGCAATCAACACATATTGATTCGCCTTCATTTTCAATGTTCTTCACTCCTCGAGGTTCATGGTGATAGGAAATTTCTTGGACCTTAAGTAGAATATAATATCTTTGTACCATTTTGAATCAACCAAGGTTTCTCCAACTAAAATTGAAATCATTCTATCAACCAAATCTTCATTCGCAATGAGCTTACATAAACCTTGTCCTTTGATAAATTTTAAAGGTTTAATCTCGATATCATATTCTTGTATCTTTGCCAACGAGTTATCCCATTTTCCTTCTCTAAATTGTTGATTCAGAAGCATATTCACTGGTGATGAGGGAACATAAGCAATAACATGGGAATTCAATATGTACGTGCGGAAGTGTGCTACTTCTTTTACAAGGGCCAAGCCTTGCTTCTCCAGTTCTGAATAACTCAACTCATACTCATGTAGGGTTTTTCTCATGAAACTTATTGGGAGTTCTCCTCCTTTGATACTCTTTTGAGTAAGAACAGAGGAAATGAATGTCTATGTAGAAAATGAATAGATGATGAAATCTATTTGAAAGTCTAGACTAATGAGGATAAGAGTAGTGGTAATTTCTCCTATGATATTATTGAATGCCTCTTGAGTATTTGCTGTCCATTCAAACCTATGGTCCTTTTTCAGTAACAAATTTATCAACTTTACAATGCTTGCATAATCAGGAACAAATCTTCGCACAAAATTGATCTTGATGAAAAAATATTGGAGTCCCTTCTTGGATGTCAGGGGGTTGAGATTGTTTATTGATTTAATTCTTTCCAGATCTATGTAAATCCCTTCCTTGCATACACCATGGCCCAAAAATTTTCCTTGAGTCACAACAAACAAGCATTTCTTTGGATTCAAAAAGACACCATATAATCTACATCTTTCAAAAACCTTTCTCAAATGATGGATATGATCATCCCTTTTCTTTGAAAGCACCGTCAAGTCATCTTGATAGTCTTCCATAAATTTTCCTATCAACCTGCTGAATTCATGATCCATGGCCCTCTCGAATGTGGCTCCAACGTTCTTCAAACCAAAGGGAATTCTAACATATGCATATGTTTCCCAAGGTGTGATAAATATTATATTTTCCCTGTCTTCCTCGACTACCAAGACTTGGTTATATGTGGGAAAACCATCCAACATGGACATGTTGGCCGATCCAGTAAATTTTTGGAGAAGGAACTCCATATTAGGAAAAGGAAAATTATCCTTTATGCTTGCTTTGTTAAGGTCTCTGAAGTCAACACACATCCATATTTCCCCGGTCTTTTTTATTACAATCACTGGATTTGAAAGCTAGTCTGAGTATCTAATGGGATAAATTATTCTCGCCTTCTTCAATTTCTCCAATTCAAGCTTTACCAAAGGTTTCAACTTGGGATTCATCATCCTTATTTTTTGCTTCACTAGATTTGCTCCTTCCCTCAAAGGAAAGATATGTTGGAATATATTCTTATCGTAAGCCTTTAAATCATCATTGGTCCAAGTGAAAACATTGATGTATTCTTTGAACAAGGAAACACATTGATTTTCTTTCTTAGTGGTGGAATCAACTCCCAAGTTGACATACTTCAGGGAATTGTCAGTTCCAATATTGAATTTTCTCATTTCTTGCACCTTTCAAACTGAAACTTCTTCAAGGAGATACTTAGCATGGTCGTCTTTTGTGAAAAGAGATTCATATTCTAAACAATATTTGGGGACGAAATATGAGTGATCATCTTCATCATCATCATCATTTAACAAAAAAAATTCCATCTATTCATCATTTTCAAACACTTGCAAGTACTCAATGTTATTGGGCATGGACGATGAAAAGCTCTTTCTACTCGGAAAGATGTTTTTCTTTGGGTATCATCTGGATATGACAATGAAGCTTCCAAGGCTAGTGAATCTACCTTGTGATTCTTGTCCCTTGGAATAAAAGAAATATTGAAGGAACTGAAAGATTCCATCAATTCATTAAATATTTTGAAATACAACTTAAGTCTTTCCTTTTTGATTTTGTACCTCTGGTTCACCTGAATGATGGCCAACTCTGAGTCACCAATTACAATCAGATGTTCTATTTTAATTTCCAGTGCGGGGATTATCATCTGAATCAAAGCTTCATACTCTGCCTCATTATTAGTGCATGAAAACTCCAGTCTAATAGAGCATGGATGCATAATATTATTTGGAATCATAAGAAAAATTCCAACTCCATTTCCATAGCTTGAATAGGCTCCATCAAAGGACATCCTCCAACACCCTTTAAATAGATATTCTTGATTCTCCGTGTCTTTCAATTGCTCTAGAATTTCATTATTTTCTATGTCTAGGATAGCATAGTTTCCAATCCTGACATCTATATAATACTCCATCAACTCATTGTCCTTCTTTTTGAAGGAGAAGGGTTTTCTAGGTTCACAGGGAACTTTAATCATTTCTCCTTCTTTTCCTGGAAGAATCATACAAATTCCATCATTCATTATATATCCTCCAATCATAGATATCCAGTCTCTTCCCATCACAACTCCATATGATGGAGGAAGGTATACCACAATGATATTGAAAAATATAATGATATGGGGGGATGCTGTAATCCAAGCATAAAGGTACTTGATTTCTCCATAAGATGACACTTTTCTAGAATCAATTGCATATATACTTTTGTCGGTTTCATAATACGTGGTGCAAATCATGCCCAATTCCTCCATGACTGCCAATGGCATGATATTGTTTGTCGCCCCAGTGTCAACTAAACAATTATGCAGTGAAACATCATGAATTTCAATAGAAATGTAAAAGGGATGAATTTTACTTCTTATCTTGGCAGTTGGCTGACTAGGGATTTGTTTTGGACTGGTAACAATAACTTATTCTCTTTTAGATGGATCAACTAACAACTTCAAAATGTTCTCTCTTTGCTGGGGAATATTCACCACTTCCGTAAAGGAAAGGGTTATTCTTAATTTACTCAAATCATCTACAACATTATATGTCATTTGAGTGGAGTTTCATGTCATGTGTTACCTTTTACTTCCAATGCCATTTGTCACTTTCTCATTTTCTCATTTCTCATTTGTTTTTTCCTTTTCTTTTTGTTTTTGGTCCTCTTTATCATAATCACCTTTATTCTTTGGTATATTTACAAACCCTCTCATCTGGGCAACATTTTCTTATGATTTGGTATCATTGTCATCCTCTTCAAATATATACATGGACGTATTACATCCTTCCATATGCATAGTTTCATATATCTCATCAGGTGAGTAATAATTCTCTTGCTCAATTGATTGCTCATCATAGACATCATCTAGAACAACCACATTTGGAGTAGGATGTCTGGGGACCCTTGGTCTTTGCGGATTATTCGTGTTTTCAAAACTCACTCTGTTTTCTGGGCGAGGGTTCCTCCTTTTCTCTGGGATTGGTATTCTTGGATTTGGATTGGGTCAACCTTTATGTCAGGTATGGTTCCCTTGAAAAATCCTCCTCCCATCATTTTTTTTGAGCCGGTCGAGGCTTGAATTATTCATTCTTTCTTGAACTCGAATCTCTTTGATTATCAATATTTAATCCTCCCAGCTTCCTTTGTACTTTTCCCAGTATAATTTCGGGGTTGACACCCATTTCAATCATAATTTCTTCCATCTCAGTGGCTTTAGTCATTGCCTCCTCCAAAGTATCCATTTGGGATGTTCTGATGGAATATTTTACATTCGGGGGCATTTAATTCTTATAAAAACTGATAATGACTAGGTCATTTGTTATTTTATCCTCTGGAATCCTACTCAAGGTTTTATTGAACCCGATATTAAAATCTCGTATCCTTTCATTCTTCCTCAAACCGATCTGGGTGAAATCGGTGAGAAGTGTATGGTAAGAAATTGGATGGGCAAACATATTCAGGAACATAGCTTCGAGGTCATTAAATGAGTGAATTGATCTACTGTTAAATGTTGTATACCATTCATACACTCTTCCTGATAAGGTTTGCAGAAACAACCTTACCATGACATTGTCATATTCAACATGGTGAAAATCAAAAACATCAAGAAATAAGTGCAGATGCCTCTTTGCATCTATAGCTTCGTCTCCAAAAAATTCTTTTAAGGTTCCCTTAGGGAGAATAAGGAGATCATGTTTCTCACCTATAATATTTAGAGGGGAATCTCTTACCCTCCTTTGATTTTCAAATCCTAGGTTTCCTTGGTTTCTTGCAACATCTCTTCCACTTCCTTGTATCTCCTCATGATGGTCATCTCGTGGCTATTCGTTTCTTTCTACCATGTCTGGAGAGATTCCAGGGATAGGATTTTCACTTATAAAAATAAAGAGTTTATTTCTTTTACTTCTGGTAATGGGTCCCTTTTATTTGTCCAGCTTCAATCCTGACCTTGTTCTTGTGCTTCTCTAGCTAGCCTTTGATTTCTTCAATCTTGTCATTCCTCTATCCTCTCTCTTTAGAGGATTTATATTTCTTCTTCTTGGACCAAGGTTTTCCAAGACTTTTATAAATATTCATAGGTCTTGGCAGTTTATATTACCAAGTTGTATAACTGATGTAAAATGCTTCGTTGGTTGTTCAATCCAATTTCTAGGTGGGGCTGATCCGCTTGTGGAAAATTCATATATTCTTTCAAAAATGCTAGACCAAGTTCCACATTTCAGTTCATTCCCTAGTATGGTCACCAAAATTTTTTATGCTTGAATCCATTAGGACCAAAACGACAACCTCACAAATATGTAAACCCCCCTACGTTTTTATAGAGGTGGTACTCCTCTTTTAGATTTTCTTGAGATTTTATTCAAAATACGGGACTTGACAAAAGTCCATTGTGGTAATTCAAAGAAACATAAATATTACAATAAAATAAAAGGATTTTTTTTTTGTTTATTCTAAAGGAAAGTTCTTGAGAAAGGACCAAGAAACAAACATATTCACACATTTAAAGAAAATAAGAAAAATTTCCTCACATCCATCATAGTTTAAGATAAAGATTTATGATCACATAAAAAAAAAGAAGACGATCCACATGCACAAGAGAACTTTAACAGAGTGGATACGTGGGTAGCTCAAATAAATATAATGATAGATTAACCTCAAATACTTTATATTCCGAAAACAAGGTTACAAAGCATAGTCAAGATTGTTCTCGAAGTAGTTCTCTTGAAATTTCCAAAAATATATAGTTTGTTACATATTCTTGAAATTGTAAATGTGTTTATCTTAAATACTGGGATTGTGGCTCCCACGGACCATAAAGAAAATAAATACAAGAAATAATATTTTAGAAAGAAGACTGTGGGTGGTAGAAGGATCAACAAGACCTGGTAAGAAGAAGAAAGGAGTTACCAATCTTCGGTTAAACCTTTCTAGTGAAAGAGGTGGAATAACTAGATGAAGGACTTGATAAAGAAAATAATGATGTGATTGAAATAAACTTACTATGATGTTTTCTCATCTCTTCATTTTCTTACTGATGTCCTTTTATCATTTTCATCAATGATTACATGAACCATCTCAACTGCTTCTTTCCCTTCATTTGTCAGTTTATCGATAGCCTTCTTGAACCATTCTTCAATGTAACTTTTCATAGGTTCCATGTTGATTTCATTATGGATGTTAATATTCAACAGATCACCCTCCAATTCTTGGAGATCAATGGAAATGCCATGTAATAATTCTTCAATATCCTGATTTTTTACGAAGTAATCCACTAGCCAGTTATCTATGGAGTTTTAATTATATAAAATTATGCCATAGAATTTTTTAATTGACAATCCTTTAAAAATCTCAACTTGCTCACCGAACTATTGTTTTGTTAGGAATATTGAGTTGAGGATCAACTTGGGATCTTGGACTTCGCTAGTGCTTCTGGCTAGGTCTACCTCCGTGAGCCCTTTGAATAGATATTCTCTCCTTGTTATGGCTTGGATGCACGCCTAAATGATGTTGTTCAAGTTCTTTATTTTCTCTTTCCAGCAGACATTTAGCTGCTTGATCCGACTTGGAGAGGGAAGGTCCTCCTCTCTTCTCTTTAGCTATGACATATTGGTAAATTTAATAACAAAGGGTACTATGGCATCAAAGTAGAAACCTTCTTCATTTTTTAGGTCAGCCTATAGATATTAAAGGAAGGCATGCACCCTCGAACCAAAAGAAATCATGCTCTTTGAAATTTCCCAAGCTTTTGTAATCAATGCCATTCTTTTCTTGATATTATTCTCCACATAGCTCCTAGCTGATGTGAGTAAGCTTGAGGATCATTTTATTTTGGCTGCGGGCGTGGCGGGTCTGAAAATTTCCAAATGGTTGGAAAGGAGTGGAAGAGGCATCAAAGTCTCTTCGAGTTCCTCAATCCTTTCCTTTAACTTTATATTTTCCTCTTCAATACCACCAATGGAATCGTCCAATGCATCACTAGTTGCTTTATGAATTCTAGAAATTTGGGAAGGCTGCATATTTCTTAGGTTAACCTCTGAACGAGATTTCCCCTTTTTATTCTTCACATCACTCTTCTCAATAATTAATTTCTTAGACTCGCTTTCAAATACAATGCTATGAAATAAAAATGATTCTTCTTCATCAAATATCTCATTCTCGACAATTTCCAACAACTGATTATGGTGGTCCATGCCTCCTGGTTGATCAATGTTAGGAAATATATTCTTAATGTCAGCCTCGAGCTCCATATCCTTGAGGGAGAAGATATTGATGTCACTTTCAATGCGATTCTCTTGTTTCTCTTGTAAAATATTCTTTCTCTTCTTCCTTAGGGAAATTTTATGTGAGATTTCAATTTTTCCTGGAGGGGGGTTCTTGTCTCCTCCTCCGCCTGAACTACTGTTGATTACATTTTTAGATGGGTGGGCCACTGGAGCACTGCTCCAAGGTATTTTAGTCTTAGGATTAATAGTTGGGGACTGGGCACTCTTCTTGTTGGGACCTTTTCCCTCTCTGTTTGTACAATTCATTTGTGCTAAGCACCGTCTCTAAGTCACCAAAACTGTGGGTAGGATTGCCCAGATGATTATCTTCTTCTTCTCCTAGAACAATGTGGATAAATGAATTGATAAAAATTGTTGTTAACATATGTTCCACAAATATTCTATTAGGGTCAAACCCTCTGATCTTTTCAGCATACTTGAGATTCAAGTTGTGGAAGTGGTTTGCAAATTCATCAATTTTGTTCATACTTTTGAATACAAAATCCCCAAATTTCCAAGGCAAAGGAATGGATTTCTTTTTTCGTTTTTCATGGTAAAAGTGAAGCCAAAAGTTATATTGCCTTGCAACTTATATAAAAAACATTCTGTCAGATATATGGCATGGAAGAAAGGAAGGATTTTTCTTGGAACCAAAAATCCTTATGACATTGTAATTCTCCATTTTCTCTAAAGTCCCCTTTCTATCCAATAATTTACTATCTTGAGAAGATATTCTCGATATATCTCCTCCAAATAAAAAATATTTAAAAACCAAGACAAAGTCATTGAAAACCTCATAAAAATGCAGGGAATCTTTGTTCCTGCATAATTCTTGGTACCAAAAGGTCACAGGGTCAAATTCACAATTCACCTTCTTGCATATAGACAATTTAGGAATCTGACAACAATGCTCTATCATGAAAACCAAATAAGAATACATAAATAATTTCTCATCCTTTTTATACCGAGACAATTGGGAAGATATTTCAATGGAAATCAACTTCCCCCAATAAAAAATGGCCTGCTCCTTGACAGTAAAATATAAGATGTAAAGAATCATACGGGAAATGCTAGCAATATTTTCTTGGCCCGTAAATCTGGTAAATAACTAGGCAATTTCACAAAAATGGGTTTTTGAACAAGCTGACCTTCAATCTGGTAAT
Organism: Picea glauca; assembly: GCA_000966675.3. Classification (NCBI taxonomy): domain Eukaryota; kingdom Viridiplantae; phylum Streptophyta; class Pinopsida; order Pinales; family Pinaceae; genus Picea; species Picea glauca. Next base: position 519,130 of record JZKD02S2403051.1, read on the forward strand.
ATCTTCAGGGATGGTCATGAGATTCTCCAAAAATTCAGGTAAGATATGCATGCCGTTGTCATGTTTTTTCAAGAAGTCCTTGCAGTCTTCACCTTTGAAGGTGAGTGTTGGCTTTGGGAGTTTCAACATTTTACGGAACACTTGAGGTGAAAAAGAGACGAGAGTATAGACTTGGAGTTGAATCATCCGCTGACTTGGTATATACTTCTTAGTGCACTAGGAAACTATCTCCTTCCAGTCAAAAACTTCAGGAACACAACCTACATGAGCAATTCCATATGTCCAAATTACTTCCTTTTGAGTAGAAGGGGATGAATAATAAGAGTATGCTCTAGACTGCTGAAAGTTATGGTCCTCTCGTCCAAAAATGTTCAAATTATCTCCGCAGAACTTTTGTCTAGCTGTTGCTGCCATAAGTTGACGAGAGCGTTCTTTTGATCCAAAAAATATTTGAAATGAACGCTTGAGATATATAATATAATCTTCTGCAAATCATTCTTTAATGTGGTTTAATAAGAAATATTCTCGAGCCCTTAGCCTATTAATGACAATATTTACGAGACCTGCATGATGATTTATTAGAATTAAACCATACTAAATGTGTATTGGGAAAAGTGCGAAGGTGGCGGGGACAGATGAGAGAAAAATTATATTTGGGACTTTTGTGAACCTGCCATTGCAGAAGTTTGAGAATTGGCTAAGTGTTGTAACGTGGTCAGTCAGACTCAATATAGAAGAGATGAGGCACTTAGGAGCCAGAGGAGTCCATGTTGGGTATGTGTTATATTCTTTGCATGAGTAGTAGTGTCTACGTTGCATCGAGAACATAGGGGGGTTTGGGGGCAGTGCCCCCGAGAAATATTTTTTCCTTGGGAAAATGTCACATTTTTTCCTTGTTTTTTGCGTTGCCCCAATTTTCGTGTCCATTGTCAGGAGGTTTTTCAACACATGGTTTTTTGCTGATGGTTTTATATTTCCGGTTAAGGAATTAAGGTTGTTGACTAATCCAGTTCATTGGGTTAGGGTTTTTGATGTCACTAGCTCCTATATGTATACTGTATTGTAAACAATGTATCACTATAAATGAATATAGAATATGCTGGTTTTCCTAGTTTGGGTTTCTAGGGGAAAAATATGTGTAATGTTTGTATTTTCCATTATATATTTTCTATTCTTTTATTGAAAATCTGTTTGCAATAAATATTGTACAAGGTTAAAATATACAGTCCAATGGTCAAAATGTAGATTATGGATCGTTTGGGTACAAAATGTATGTCACATAACAGGGGATATGAAAACTTTGATACTTGCCAACCCGAGAATCCGTGACTGTAGAAATGACTAAGTATAGGATAAAGTGGCGGTTGATCAGTCTCAATATGTGAGAGTGTGGATTGGAGATGAGGATTCGTGAGTCCGCCAACCCGAGAACCCGCAATCCCATCGTTTTGGAAAAATGACTAAATATGAAAACTAGAAAGCGAGAAAAGAAGGGAAAAAGGAAAAGGGTAATTTGGGTAAGTATAAAAGAGGGAAAATAATGGACAAAAGAGCGAGAATTGACCTCAACATGAGCAAGTGTGGAAGGATGTGTTGGCAGCCAATTCAATTTTTTCCATTTTCTTGTAAGCTGCCTACACCTATGTCTTGCGAACATCAAGTTTTTCGTCGCATTTTCCAAATAGATGAAACTTTCATTTCTTGAGAATTTTGCACATTTGTCTTCGCTAAGTCTTCACGAGTGTAAGCATGAAGATTTCTCCTTTCGAGGTCACATTTCGATCAGTCTCTGAACTGCCAATACCTTTTGTGTCATTATGTGTGTTGCGCCTATCTTTTTATTAATCTTTACATGATCGGAAATATCCTTTGATCGGTTTTCATACTTTGATGGATTATACAACTCAGTTTTATTGAAGACATGTAGCCCTTGGATTCACATTTTATGATTTGCCTGAACATTGATTCATTGAATTGCACGAGGTTCCTGATTTATCTTTTATAATCCTTATTGTTGATCCTTATCATAGCTCTTAGCATATCAATTTTATGTAATTTCGATGTGACACCTTGGTTAAACATTTAATTAATGCATTGGCGAATACATGATTTTGGGGTTTTGAACTTCATGTCGGATGTTTGAACATTATGGTATAACACTCGCACACATTGGTATACTCATTTGACATTCTGATATCGATTGTGTGATTGGATTTCGTTGAATTTGCAATGCATTAATATTTGGATTGGCTTCTTATTTGGCCTACTCAACCTTTGGTTTCATAATATATATGGATATTCATGCATATCTTTTAATATAATGCCTACGGCTACTTTTGTAACTATTGATATGTTGTTTTCATATATCGACACATTGGTTAATCTATGGATATCAGTGGTTACATTGGCGCATAGTTGAGTTTGGTATTGAGTTCCATTCGACTGTTGGTAGATTAAAAACTTTGGTATAACATTGATTGCGCATGCACTTACCATTGTTCATTGGTCAACCAATTGATGTAATTGTTGAGTTGTGTTATAGGGGATATTACAGCTATAAACACCTGCCTCCTTACCAAGAATTAAGCTATTCCTCACCTGCCACGTTCATGCTCGCTAATATGATGGTTTCCTTAGATTCAAAAATCGCGCAGAGGGTTTCCCATCTATACTTTTATTGCTGTTTGGAGGATTGTGCGAGTTTACAGACTGGATTTGAAAAACTTCATGTAATAAGTCGGCCTGGATATAAACCCAAAATGATCTGCAACCAGGCTGAGAGGTCATGGTTTCCCTGGACGATCTGGAAGGCATAGAGAGGTTAGATTCTCCTGTGCGAACCTCGTATGTTTTGCTATCTGGGTGAGAAGAATATAAGTGGGAATAAAACATTATGCAATTATGCTCGACCTCCAATCATGAATCGCACAAAATGCAGATCACGCCAAGTTTTTAGAGTTGGGCGTTGATCGTATAGATGTTATTCAGAATCCCCTCAAGACACGGTTTATTTGAGACATTTTCAATGATTTTGTGGCCTCAAGAAGTAAAAACAATCCAACTACATGCATGATAATGCAGAGATACTATGCGTTGATGCTACTGACATTAAAGAAAGTGTGGGTAAGAGTTTAAAGCGTCTCAACACAAATTACATTGATCAATTGCAAATCCATTGGCCTGACCGTTATATACAACACTTTTGGGCGAGTTCTCATATGATCCTTCAAAGAGGAGGGAAAGTGTGCCATTTATTAAGCAATTGAAGGCATTTCAGGAGATTATTCAAGAAGGAAAGGTAAGGTATATTGGTGTTTCTAATGAAACATCTTATGAAGTATGAAGTTTGCTAATGCTGCAAAGCTGGAAGGTTTACCAAAGATCATCAGTATACAAAACAGTTACAGTCTGCTAGCACGGTGTGATTTTGAAATTGATCTGATGGAGGTATATAGGCCTCAAATTTCTAATATTGATCTATTGGCATATTCTCCATCAGCTAGTGGGGATTTAATTGGGAAGTATACAGATCCTGATTATATAGCAGCAAAGAAAGGGAGGTTTAATCTCTTTCCAGGATACAAGCTGTTGTGCGTCTAGAGACAGATCAATACAAAAGATTGACTAAAGAAAAACTCGCTCATGATCGGGAATCTTTGACATATTTTGAAGATATCATACATAGGAAAGACGAGGAAATTGCTTCTCTTGAGTGTGAAATACAAGCTTACAGACACAGGTTGCTGAGTATTGGTTTTGATGACCTCGAAATTAGAAAGATTAGATGGCATGGACAGTCTTCTCCAAATATCAGAGAGGAAGATTGTGGTAGCTGGATGATATCCTGCACAGAAGACTTGGAGGGCTTTTACGGCTATGATCCTCTTGGTTGGAAGACTCAAAATAATGCTGGACATTTGCAATCCAGAGACATATTGCAGTGATAATATAGAACCTCAGGTAACTCTCATGGGATTCAAGCAGATGATTACTCTGTTTCCAGAAAAATGAACAAAAAATATACAATAGGGTATTCAAAAAGAATTTGCTGATCTACCAAGTGGATCATCATTGGAGTTTGATTTCGATCACAAAGGTGAAATGAAAGAAGCATACAACACTGTTTCAGGAACTCTTGGGAATGGATCTGTCTCTGAAATCGTTGTAATTGATTAATTCACAGCAATTTGCCAATTTTGAGAATGATGTTGATGGATATGGATCAAGGGTTTTTTCAAGAATACCAACAAGAGGAAACAAAGGCAATACCTACGCAAGAAAATCACGAAATGACATGGCAATGTCAGAAACAGTGGCTGCTTCAAAAAGCTTTGTCTAGCAAGTTTTGGACAGTCGTGGCTACTTGCTAATTGCTTTGAGCCATGGCTTGTGGCCATACTTGGTGCTTGTGGAAGAAATTGCTCAGACTTTTATATGAGCAGACCTCTCTTTTAAAGTGCTGTAGGTGGGCAATTAGTGTTGTTGCTACCTTCAGGAGTGGTGTGATTTCAATCTAATCGTCCTGCTGAAGTTGATGGTGTATGCTTTGGATTTGGTGGCAAGATTTTTCATCTTTAATTCCCTACACTCAATTCTAAATGGATTTATTATGCAAAACAAATGGATGTAGCATTTTTGCCTCTATATGGATGGATTTTGTTGCAAAGATTTATTTGATTTTTGTTTTGATTGAAATAGATTAAATTAAGATTTTGTTTGTTCTAAATTAGCATAACAATTTTGGTTTGTTATGATGTAGGTGATTTGCTTGTTTTTAATTAGTAATCAAATATTTTTTTTTTATGATTTGAATATATTTCTGTTAGTTTTAATTGACTTAAAACAGGTTTGTTCTCAAATTAGACCAACTACAGAATCAACTGATTCTGTAGCTAGTCTACAGGACCAGATTTTTAGCCATTTTATCAAGAAAATATCTTTCTAACTTGTTGTTTTTTGTCTATTACAGGTAAATTCGAATTT
>JZKD02S2403051.1:525652-560421 GCA_000966675.3 Picea glauca
TTCTTGGCTGTCTAGGGGCAGCGAACACATGAGTTTTGCAGGTTTTAACTAAATCTGTAGGTTGTCCATATTGTTTATTTGTGAATAAGAAATAGTATAGCTGGTAATTAGGCAGCTGATTTGAGTTATTATAATCATAATTAGTATTTTGTATATATAATATTTAGTGGTTTATAGTTAAGAATAGTGTAGTTAGTTTAGTTTGTTTTATTAGTTTCTAGTTTCCTTTAGATTTCTTAGCTCAGATCATTTCTCTTTGGTTTCCATACGAGACCTTAGAGCGGCCAACGGAGCCGTTAAACTCATCAGGGTGGTCCATTCCAAACGTCTTGGGTTATTTAGACAACCCCCGACCGATTCCACTCTCCCAGTTGACGGATGGTCAGTTTCGCCCGTCAATAGGATGCCATGATGGAAGAACACCAGTCCATCATGAAGAATGATGTGTGGGAAGTGGTTCTGAGACTAGGCAGTAAGTCAACAGTGACTTCCAAGTGGATCTACAAGATCAAGCATGCTGTAGATGGCATTATAGATAAATACAAAGTGATATTTATCGCTAAAGGATTCTCCTAGAAAGAGGGATAATATTATGATAGGACAATTGATCCAATAGTGAGAAGAAGAGTACACAAATCAACCACATTGCATTGTAATCCATGGGAAGGAGTCCCATGTTGAAGAAATATTTGTACGGACTTAAGTAGGTACCTAGGGCATGGTATGAAAGACAATTATTTTATGAGCTTAGGGTTTACCAAGAGTGATGCATATCCAAACCTTTACTAAAAGGTTGAATATAGTTACCCCTTGATATTGGTACTATATGTGGATGACCTGTTTCTTACAGGGGATGAGAAGCTCATAGATGGGTGTAAGAGGGAGCTCACTTCAGAGTTTGAAATGAAGGATCTAGATCTAATGTACTATTTCTTGGGATTAGAGGTGTGGTAGAGGCTAGGTGGGTAATGTGCTAGTCTGGTGATGATCCCAATGACAATGTGCATTAGCTAGTGATGATCCCAATGTTGCATGGTGACAATACCAATGTAGCATCTAAACTCCACTCAAATGATCAAACTGAAGTGAAAACTGAAGAGAATATTCTCCCTAGAGGAATATTCTTCCTAAAATATAGGATACTAATTAATGAATAATAAACATAGAAAAAACCTTAAGAAAAATAAATCCTAGGTGTGTGTGAAGTAACTCCAACACCCCCCCTTAACATCACTATGGTGAAAATAAAGAATGGGTCCTAGCAATGAGGTCATGTTAGGTACCCAAATACAAAAGATACATTGGATTAAAGTGAGGAAATAGGAAAAACCTCATGGGGAAAATCCCCCATCAAGGTACAATGTATGTAAAAATAAGAACTGACAGTTGCTAGGAAACTATGTCCTTCACTCTAAGATGACTGCGTAGAGAATGGAACTTTTTCTCAGTGAAGATCTTGGTGAAGATGTTTGCAGTCTGTTCTACTGAAGGAGAAACTATAGGTTGATGATCCCCTTGTGTACCAAGTCCCATATTTAGTGCATGTGGATCTCGATGTGCTTCGTCCACTACCTCTAAACTGGATCTTTGCAGAAGTTCAAAGTGCTTTGGTTGTCACACCAAATAACGATTGACCGATGAAACTAAATTCCCAATTCAGTGAGAAAATGATGTAGCTACATAGCCTGAATGGTTATGTTAACCACCCCTCTATACACTACTTTGACTGAAGATAGAAAAATAACAACTTGCTTCTTTCTCGACCAAGAGATAGGCCCGAAACCAAGACTGAGTGAGTAACATGATGTGGACTTACGATCAATGATATCATCGGACCAATCAGAATTAGTGCACCCGATGAGATCTAATGTAGTGTCTACTTCATAATGAATCCCAAAGGTGATGGTGACCTCTACGTATCGAAGGATACACTTTCAAACCTTCCAATGTAGCTCATGCGACTCCTGCATGAATCTGGAAAATGTGCCAAATGCATAGGAGAGGTTTGGTATGGAGTGTGTGATATACAACAAGCTCCCCACTAGCTGTCTATACAGTGTGTTGTCAACTAGTGGAGTGTCCCCACCATCCTCAAGTTTGACTGTTGATAGGAAAGGAGTCAGAGCAGACTTGTAGTCTATCATGTGAAATCTCTCAAGGAGATCTCATGCATACTTAGCTTGAGATAGTTTGATGCCTGATGCATCTTGATTGATCTCAATTCCAAGGAAGAAGTGTAGTGGACCCATGTCCATCATCAAGTACCTATCATGAAAAATCCTCTTGACTGTAGTAATTGTTGAATTCGAGCAACCGGTGATCAACGAATCATCAACATATAGAACTAGGAGTAGAAGTGAGTCATCCATCCTGAGCATGTAAACATTTAGGTTTGAATTACAACGTATAAATTTTCGTGACAATGGTTTAGTGGTAGTGAGTGAAAGAGGAAGCTCCTCGAAATCATATCGAGTCCTCCTAGTATCGGTTGGATCACCAACAAGATCCCCTACATCCTGAAGAGTAGTCTAGGCCCACTTGGGCCTCTGCTCTGGCTCTACATCTGCATCTAGATGCACATAATATACATCTGACTATACTGACTCTATATCTGGATCATTTGAATCCTCTGATTTAGAACTCTCCTCTGAAAAAGAGTTAGCATGTGCATACTCATAATCTCTGACATGTGGAAGAACAGAGGTGTCTGCATGCGGCTGCTGAGGTACATGTGAGACACTTTCTTCGAATTGGAAACTACGCTCAATGATAAGTTGGTTCGAAGAAAGATCAATGAGTCTATATCCCTTCACACCGTCAGGGTATCCAAAAAAAATACACTCACTGCTCTATGGATCAAGTTCCTTCCTCTTTTTAAAGGGAATTCAGGCCCATGCACATGAACCAAAAATACAGAAGTGGGTCACTACTAGTTTGAGACCGCTCCAAGCCTCGTATGGGGTCTTATACTTGAAATATCTATGGGTAGATCTATTTTCGATGTAGGTTTTTCAATTAAGTGCTTTAGCCTATAATCTATGTGGATGTGACTTTGCATGTAGCATGGAAGTTGCCATCTCTTTTAGAGATCTGTTTTTCCACTCACCAACTTCGTTTTTCTGTGAAGTATAGGGAATTGTGTGCTGCATTGGAATCCCTGCCTCATGAAAAATATCTCATGGTTAAAATACTCTCCCCTGTTATCAGTTCAGAGGAATTTGATTTTCTTTCTTGATTGTGTCTCAACCAGGGCTTTGAAATATTTGAGGTGTTGAAAGACCTATCAGTTTTTCCCGAGAAAGAAAATCCATGTGAAACGTGAGAAATCATCAACAAAAATGAGCACATACCTCACTTTTCCGATTTATCGATGTGGAAAAGGGCCCATGAGGTCACTATGGATCAGATATAAAGGAGATAAATCTCTCTGAGTCTTTCCTTTGTCGAATTTCTCTTGAGGGTGTTTTCCAAGAACACAACCCTCATAGATTCCTTTGGAGAAATGGATGTCTGGTAGACCATAAATAAATACTTATTTGCTAATTTGTTGCATATATCTGAAATTTAAATGCCCGAAACTTTTGTTCCATATCCTACTTCTTTCATTAGCATGGGTAATCTATAAAGCAGAGTCGGGTTCAATAAATTTAGAAAATGTATACAATCTAGATTGATGATTTACCTTACTGGTAGAAATCCTAGAACTGGTTTGCATATCATATATGTCCACTGCATCAGGTGTGAATATGATTTTCTTTCCAGTTTCAGAATTTTTCATCTGATACAGGAAGAAAAGATTGGCGGAAATTTTGGGAACGTGCAACACATTCTCAAAGCTTCCATTGGTGAGTTCAATCCTTCCTTTATTGGTGACCTCGACTGGAGAGTTTTCCACCATAAAAATAGAAGGACCTTTGCATGCATCCAATGAAGAATAAACTAATTTTGTGGTAGACATGTGATGTGATTCTTTTAAATCTACAATCCAAGCATCGAGAGAGGAGTTGATGGAAATCAAGGCATGTCTAGAATTGCTTTTCTTGGGATTCTGATCTTTTGGCTTCTTCTTCTTGGAACCCTTGGGGATGAGATCTCCAATGTTATTTTGGTGAAGTATTTGAGTCATTTTATCTATTTTTTCTGCATGCATGTGGATTTTGGATGGAATCCTTTATGGCAGTATGTGCATTTCTCCCCTTTTATTCCCTTTCCACCTTTGGATCCAGAGGCATCAACGAAGGGTTTTGAGTACCCTTCCTTCTTTGGATTTTCATGTGCTTTCCTTTTTTTTTGTATTTATTTTTCTAATATTGATGACCACTTCCATCTTTCATAGTAAGTTCATGTGCCTTTGGGTCTTTGATTTTTCCCATGTTGATGAGATTGGTCTGCTCTTGTGTCATGGATTCGATAAATTCCTCAAGAGAAGGCATCTTCTAGGTGGCTCCAAAGGTGAATTTGAGTGAATGGAATGTTGATATGAACACTGAGAATTCAGGACCAAGTTTGGAGAGAATGGTGAGAACCATTTGTTTCTCCTCAAATTTATCAATCCCACAAGCCTTGAGTTGCGACAGTAAATCCTTAAATTTTGTAAAGAAATATTGGAGATTGTTGAAGTTTTTTGGATCCAATGTGAGCAATTCCACCTCGAGAATGTGTCCCCTCATATCATCCTGTTTTCTAAAGATCCCTTCCATGGTGTTCTAGGATTCATTGGTATCTTTACAGAAATATATGTGAAAAAGGAGATCGGGAGAAATGAGATTGCAAATTGTTCTGAATTATTCATCCATTCGATTTAGATACTTGTATTTTTATATGGATGATGTTGGTTCTATTTTTGTGTTCATGGTTAACCTATACAATCTTCTTCTTCGAAGATGCATGATTATCCTATCCTTCCATGCAAAGTAATTGTAAGGTGTAAGAATGAATTCTTTTGGGAATTCCATTTTTCCGCTGTCTTCAATTCTTCGGTACCTGCAAAAATAATTTGGTGTGGATTTTCCCTAGCAGTCCGTCGGATTTGATACCATGTAAATGCGTTGAACCTACACATAATAGATCTATCTAGAAAATAACACACACATTTGTAGAGATAAATTGAGAAAGAAGAAGCAAGAGAGAAAGAATGGAAGAATTCTCATTAACCAAATGAATAATGAATAATTTATACATGATATACTCTGTATAACTCAACCAATGCACACTGGAGGATAAGAAAGGTCTATATGGATCTTGAAACACACCAATAGTTACAGGAGTAAACTTCCACCTAGTTTAGTCTCTCGGGTAGTTACGAGAGTGAACTTCCACCTAGCTGAGTTAACTAGTCTATCAGTCTTCAATTAATTGATTGGAACATAGTGAAGTGAGGAGGAGATGAGGGAATAATGGGTATGTGATAGTCTGGTGATGATCCCAAGGACAATGCGCATTAGATAGTGATGATCCCAATGTTTCAGGGTGACAATACCAATGTAGCATTTAGACTCCAATCAACTGATCAAACTGAAGTGAAAATAATATTCTCCTTAAAGGATTTTTCTTCCTAAAATATAGTAGATTGAATAATGACTAATAAACATAGGAAAAACCTTAGGAAAAACAAATCCTAGGTGTGTGTGAAGTAACTCCAACAGATTTTCCTTAGCCAAGGAAAATATACAGTTGAGATCCTACAAAGATTCAAGATAATGGACTGCAAGTCCATGGTCACATCTATGGTTAAAAATATGAATCTCTTGAGTGATTCATATTCATATTTGGTTGATCCCACGATGTACAGACAATTGATCAGATCCTTGATGTACTTGGTTAATATCAGACCAGATATGTGATTTGTAGTGAACACATTGATTCAATACATGGTTGAGCCTAAACATGTACATTGGATAGAAACAAAGCATATGTCGAGGTACCTGTATGGTATGGTTAGATATGGACTCAGATATGTCTCGTATGGCATAGTAAAGTTGCAAGGTTATACATACTCTGACTGGTCGGGGAGTGTAGTGGATGGGAAAATCACATCAGGTTGTTGCTTCAGTTTGGGATCATGTACGATCTCATGTTTGAGTAGTAAACATACGTCAGTGGCACTCATTATAACATAGGTAGAGTATATTGTAGCCAATGTTGCAAGCTGTGAAGTAGTGTGGCTTTGGAATTTGCTTGCAGGGTTATTTGATCTAGAGTTGGAGCCAACTTTGATATAGTGTGATAATCCAATTTGCGTAAATATTTTAGAGAATCTTGTCTTTGATGGAAAGTTGAATCATATAGAGATAAAATAGAATTACATCTGATACATGGTGTAGAGAGGAGATGTGGTGCTATGATACATATCCATAGATGAGCAGATAACAAACATTCTCACCAAGCCTTTGTCTAGAGTGAATTATGATTATTTCAAAGACAAGCTTGGTGTGATGCAGAATGTCCACCCTTGTTGAGAGGGAGGTGTGATGTTTCTCCTCCAGTAGGCTTCCCCTTTGGCCAAGGGTTTCCCAGATCATTCATGTGAGGTGACTAAGGGAGTAATGTACATGCTAGTACAATTCTTTCCTACACTATGTGAGGTGGCTAGGTGTGAATAAGACTTGTAGCATGATCTTGGAACATGATGTAGCCTTGGATATATGATCCTAGTATTTCCTACTCCATGTGAGGTGGATAGGTGTGAATAAGACTACTAGGAGATGAGAAACATCACAGTTTGGTGCAAGTATTTCCTATGCCATGTGAGGTGGCTAGGTGTGAATAAGAGTTGTGGCATGGTCTTGAACCATGGAAAAACCTTTCCTAATCCATGGAAAGTTTCTAGGTGTGAATGGGGATATGGTGGTAGTATTTCCTTATCCATGAGAGGTGGCTAGATGTGAATAATACTACTTTTAGAGGAGAAACATCATAGCATAGTCGTGAGGACTATGGTATTATTCATGTACTACTAGACAACATGGTAGTAGCTTTGTGATACTGGTTGATTTCTACATAGTCATGGAGACTATTGGATTGAATGGTAGTAGCTGTGTGCTAGTAGTTGATTGCAGCTTAGTCGTCAAGACTATGGTAGAATATTTGAACTACTAATGGCATGGTAGTAGCATGGGGCTACCAATTGATTGCATGGTAGTCATTGGACTACTAGAATAAAACATCTTGGAAGAATACCTCCCTAACTAAGAGGGAGTATTGATGTTTTGGTAGCTATGGGAGGTATTCCCTCCTTGAAAAATTTTCTTAGAGAAGAAGAAGATTCCATAAGTCAAAGGAAGGCCATTGAACAATTGAAGAACAGCTTGGAAAAGAATAAAGTGAAATAGAATACCACAGAAGAGAAGTCGACCCACAAGAAATAATTAAAGTGGAAATAAGAGATGTTGGCCCAAATAATTAATAAAGTAAATATGAAGACCTGGAATAAGAAGTAGGCCCCATACATGCACCCATATTAGTATAAATATAGGGATGGATCATTTCATTTGAAAAAACACATAATTCTCCTTTTGTAGTGCGCACTAGGTAGTTGCAACTGCAGTTGTGACCGTTTCGCTATTTCTGGGTTCTGGTTCTCTTGGAAAGTGTGCCCTACTTGGGAAGGATATTCTTGGTGGATTATGGTGGTTTCTCTTGTGCGTTATCTATGGAAGATTTGCACTATGATTATGTGGTTCTTCCCAGTTACAATTCCAATTGTAGTTGTAGTGCCAATTGCAGTTGTAGTTGCCAATTGTGCCAGTTCTATGGTGTGCTATCTTGCTCTAGTGATGCTCCTATCTTGTGCCATTTCTGTGGTACTAATCAATTGTATACCCTCATTAGGGCTTGAAAGGAAGAAGAGATACACATTTTTTATCAGGGTTTCTTCACAAGCGTCACAAAAAAGAATGGAGGTAAAGGATTCTCCATGTTCAATTCATTCTCTTATTAATTATGATGCCTCTTTTGGTTCTTTCAAAAGACACACCAAGGGAATTGGTTTGAAGTTGTTGAGGAATATGGGGTATACAAGAGGAGGTATTGGTATCAATGGAAAAGGAATCATTCAACCATTGTAGGTTGAAGGAAGATCCCAATATGTAGTATTGGGGTATGGTGAAAGAGAAGGCTCAAAAGTAGCAGAAACAAAGGATTCTTCAAGCAAAAAGATGAGATCATCACCAACACCATCTAAAACAAATGGTGGTACATCACTTTCTAAAAGTGATAGATCTAGATAGATATTCCAGAGGAAATCAAAGTCTCCTTGAAAGTCTTGGGACAAGAAGAGTGTTGAAAAGTACCAAAAGAGGAAAGCTCCTTACAATGAAGGCAAGAAGGACATGAAGTCACACAACTATTGCACTCACTACCAAATGAGTAGTCACTGAATCAGGAAATGTTGGAAGCTTCACCTCGAGCTTTGTCGTACACCAAGAAATAATCCATTGCAAGAGACTATGTAGTTGTAGGCTTGATCCAAGTGGATTCTCCTCAATCAAACAAAAAAAATGGAAAAAAATCAAAGTGCCCAGAATTCTACGAAACCAACACCAAGTCGAAGAGATTGCCGAGAGATTTCAAATGACATAAACAACACCTCAAAAAAAATCCATGTGCAAATATGGCCATCTGAAATTTTCAACAAACAAAAAAATATGGAAAAATCTGTATAGTGATCATGTCAGCATGCTGATGTGGTAACACCATAGGATGCCACATGTCATGCATTTTTGGCACTTTTGAGGGTCCATGCAGATGAGTGAAAATGTGCCACATGGCCATACAAATGCTGATGTGTCGACAGACATGGATGTACGATGATGATGTAAACAGAGTGAATGGACCATACAAAATGCTAATATGGCAGTATGACATTGATGCAGTAGGTGACGTGTCGACTGACAGGGAAGTATGATATTGACTTGGCAGAGTGATGTGGCAATATGGATACTGATGCGTCGAATGATGTGGATGTATGATGATGACATCAGTAGAGTGACTGGACCATACATAATGATAATTTTTAGTATGACACTAATGCAATAGGTGACGTATCAACTGATTGGGTGGTACGATGCTGACATGGAAACACCAAGACCTACCATGTGTCATACAAATTTGGAATTTTTTGCAGGAACATGGACCAATATCTGAGTGCCATGTGGCACCCCCAAAGGCCACCATGTTGCACCACCAAGCCATGACATGTGGCACCATCCATATACCACACTGGTGCAATCATAATTTGGATCCGAGGAATGGATTTTCAGGGCTCATGGCAAAAGCCCACAATTGCCATTAATGTTTTGGCATGTTTTTCGAGCCAAAGTTGCACCTTTCAGAACATGGTCAAGTTTGTAGTCAAAATTTGCAGAATGACGAGATGAACCTGCTGGTGCTATGTATGTTGAGAATTGAGCAACTGGATGAGGGCCTTGATACGAAATCCAATATAAGTTACATGCATTTATGGTTTTTTCCTCTTTTTGGAAATTTCAAGAGAATGAATTTCTATTGCAGATTCTGGTGATATTTGAGTGCCACAGTAAGGCAACAAGATCTGAATTATTGCAGTAAATTCATTGTTTGAGTAGTAAATCCATCCAACAGATCAGTACAAAACCGGTTTTACTACCCCTTGGGGTACCTTTTCTTATCGCGTCATGCCTTTTAGACTAAAAAATGCAAGTGCTACATTTCAACGTGCCATGACCTATAATTGTCATGATATTGCTCACAACATCCTTTCTTATTTAGATGACCTCACTACTTGATACAAAAATCAAACCCAACATTTAAACAACTTAATATTGGAATCAAGCCAAATTAGAAAGAAAGGTTATTTTGGGAAGAAAAGCATGCAGGAGGAAAGTAACAGCTGGAAGGAAGAGCAACACACATGCATGCATGTAATACCTAACAACATTAGGGTTATGTTTTTTTTAATACATTTTAATGGATGATGAGACAAAAACATAGATATATAGATACCTAGGAGGTCTAGGGAGGCATTAGTTGTCCATTATGAAAGAATCTAGAGTGGGGGTTTAGAGAGTCTGAAGAGATGATGAGAGGAAGGAGTCCTGTTTTGATAACTAGGTGTAATGCTTTGGTAATAGGACCTACTTTTGTAAGTTGTTGAGCTATAGAGGGTCAGAAGGGTAGATATCGAGGGTTAGATCACATGCTGAAGAGCTTGGTGTGATCTAGTCCACCTCGTAATAGATCTCGACCAGAATGAGGATGAGTTATAAATCACGCAGCGCTATAGTTTTGGAACTACCATAATAGAAGAGCTTGAGAGCCAGATCTTTGTGGACGTATCCCAGGGGGGGTGAACCATAGTAAAATTTGTGTTATGTGATGGAATGTTTGTGTCTCCTTTACTATTTATGAGTAGATGTTAGCATGATGAATGAATGTGATAATTACATTACATGCATAATTGGGAATGACAATATATTTATTTAATAAGTTAAATAGGACCCTCAATGCACCCTTCTTAAATATCCATTCAATCCTAGACTGCAAACACTTGAGTATTGTAGTCACCCATTAAGACTATCTTGGGTGAGACTGCGCAGTGCACTCTGTGTGCTGCATTGCCTTCTAGTTTTCCAGGAGGCCCGACAGTCTTAGAGGATTTTTTGGAACCCTAGTAGACATGAACCTAGGTCAATCATGTTAAAGGTATAACTTAGAGAAAAATAAACCAACAAATGGTTCCATTTCGGGTTGGAAAAATATAGGATTGAGTGGATGTGATTTGTTAAAGATCTGTTAAAAGAGGGTAAGATCTATAGAAGGCGGGTCAAAAGAATACCAAATCAAACGAAAAAAATGTGAGAAGAATGCATTGCTATAAGGGGATGTTGAGACTGTGGAATCCCACAAAAGTAGAGATCGAAACTTGGCTGAAGACAAAGGAGCTAGAGTTTTCACAGAAAGAAAACATAAACCCTAGAGTAACATAGCAAAAATATCTTGAGAAGTATGTGTTTACTGATCCGCATGAAGTATTTTTCAATGATTTTCTACACTTATTGCAAGAGTGGATATTGAGGTTTAAGGATAACCACACAAGAAATCAGATTCGATAGTTAGAGTGGACCTCAGTTCAGATTGAGCAGTTACAACAGGTGAATAACAAATTCACTCGTGCAATAGATTTCTGGCTCAATAGTATTGTAGCAGGATTTATAACAAAATTTATAGTAGATATCGTGAAGTCATACAATGCAACAGAGAAAGAGTTTCTACACGAGCCTTGAGGAAGGTATATTCGATCACTGTATACTTCTATTAAGATATTTCTCTATAACAAAGGTGTAATGAAAATGGAATCACACAACTAAAATTCCTTGTGTGCATGGGGGAAGCACTGACAAAAAGAGGAGAAATGGAAGGAGAAGTGGATAAAGGAAAGAAGGAGGAAGCCTTGAACCTAATCATGATGGATGATAACCAGATCAAGTGGATCATGACGATAACTAGAAAGACACGCAGTGGAGTACCCTACCAACACAAGGTGAACACCAAGAAGAAAGCCATAGCCATGATGGAAGGCTTGGCAAGTGATGAAGAGGAGGTAGAGGATTGTTGGCACAGGGGCAGACCTAGGGTTCAATGCTACAAAAATGCACCAACAAAACCCTAAATACCGACCCTTTCGGCAACACCTGTGGAGTAGGTGAAGTCTCACTCGAGGTAGAGGAAGGGGTGGTTGTAGGACTCAGATGTCTGCAACCTTAGTTGGGACACAGATATGTGATTCTAGTATTTAACAGAGCACTCAATAGTAAACCTTCATCAATATTTAAACAATATCTACTCTGCAGATAAAATAGAGAATCAAAACATTCACCTAGATCTAATGTATCTAAGCACTTAGCATAAGGAATTAGATCATATCTAGAAGATTCAAGCAATAAGCAAGTTCATAGAGGTCAGATCTAGCATCCAGATTCATCATAAGCACAAAGTATAAAAATATCTGTCTATCTATATATGTCAAGCACTTAACATATAACACATAAGTATACCAACACATCACACAAAGTAGAGCAACACAACATATACATGGTTCACCCCCACATCCACAAACTCTTCTTCTTTATTAACTTCTTCAATCAGATACATGCACAGAGCCACAAAAGCCTTACTCCGCATAGGACAGGAGATCTGCGCACCTCGCTAGATCCTCCTTCCTTGCATTACAACACAAAGCCCTTCACAGTCTATTACAACCACTTGCACTTAGCTCTGCAAGTCTCTCATAGTATGCACAAAGCATTTACAAGCCACACTTGCACTTAGCAAAACATCACATAGATGCCTCTTCTCCCTTTCCTTACATTGCCTAGACATCTATTTATATATTACAAAATAGGCCTAAGAATGGGTAAACCCATGGGCCAACATTCCCATACCTATTAAATATTCCCAAATCCCAAAAAGGACCCAAAAAGGGGTCGATATCCTGCGATCTCTGCTTCGTCTTGTGCTCCACTTTCGACAGGCTGTCAAAGTAAAAAATGTTCAAACTTGACCAAGGATCTCTTAAAACTTGGTTGAGGGCCAAAATACCCCCAACACTCACTTGTGACTCATCTTGAGTCACTCTGATGTAGGACATTCTGCTTTGAAATCCTCAAGCTTGGATGGAGCTGCTTCGACTTGTTGCTGTGCTACAACCTCTTGTTCAACAAACACTTGGATGACTGCATCATTCACAGGTCCTTCCGGGCATTGTTCAGCTGCATTAACAACCTGATCTAGTTCTTCTCCTCAACCTTCAACTTTTGTGAACAATTGGTAGGCCTTATCTTGTACGAGTTGGAGTCTCTGAGTTACTTCCATAAATCTACTCTGAATGGCATGAATCTTTTGTTGGGCGGTGTGTTTCTCTTGAGATCTCTTCATTCTTTCCACAGATGACAAGAGCTTCAACTGTACCTGTATCATTTCGGCTTGATACTTTGCCTCTTGGAGCTACGACTCTAGTGATATTAATTTTGGACTCTCAACGAGTTGCTCATATGTCAAGGAATTATGATCACTCAGTTGCTTGTATTCCATAGCAAGGGCCTTTAGTCTCTCAAATGCACTCCTGACAGTTGCTTCTTTTTGGTCCTTCACATCCTGTGGGGTCTCAAGCACTACGCGTAGTTCTAAGTTTGTGATGGGTTGTTGTAGCTGCTGGATCAATGCTTCAAGTTTCTCTACTTGATGTGTAACTCAATCTTTTGCCTTTATTTCTATGACCGTCACAGAGTGAAGTTCTCTGTTGACTGCTTCCTTTACTTCGAGTCGCTTGGTGAGCAACTGTTCTTTTCCTTGTTGTATTTGTTCTTTTTCTTCGTCGAAATTCGCTTGGAGGGAAATATTTTCTTGTTCTGCAGCTCAACGCTGTTCTACAAGTACTCCTTGTACTTGTTTCAAATTGTGGGTGGCTTGTTTTGTTTCCTCTTGTGCTCATCGAAGGTGAGCTTCGACTGTACCAACTAATCAATGGAGTTGGGTTGGCTCATCTCCTATATCTAGTGTTCCCAATGGTAGAGGCACAGTGGAGAATATGTTGCTGGACTGTAGTGCTTGTTGTACCCCTTGGAGTTCAATTTCAATCCTATCATACATTGCTTCCTTCTTGGCCTCTTATTTTTCTATTATTTCCAGCAAAGCATCATTCATGGTTGCTATGAGGAAGTTGAATTTGTCATAGGTGAGGACAGTCTGCATCTTGGTCATGGAGGCTTTAGATTTCTTCTAGGAAGAAGGTTTTGGAGGTGAACCCTTCCTCTTCTTTAGGGGATCAACCTCACCTCCTTGCTTCTGTTCAACTTCTTTGTCATCTAACTCTTCTCCATTACCTCCTCGCTCTAGTGATATGGAAGTAGTATTCATAGATGCACTGTCTAATCTTTGGACCTCTTCGGTCTTCTTTGTCCTACTAGTTCTGGGTGTATCCTACACAGTTTATGGGCTGTCGATGTCATATATATCTGTGGGGTTGGCGGGGATAAGGAGGTCAGTGGAACATTCCTTAGTAATATCCTCTAGGTTCTCCTCCATCAGCTTGTAGTAGGGCTTAAGTTGTTTCTTATGTTCATCGACGCGCGTTGTAATATAAATTAAATGCCAATCTACGCTACACTTCATCAAAGGCCGAAACTGATGTATAGTGTTCGGATTCATGTGAGGCTCAGACTGGATGGCTCTCTTCAGCTAATTGTATTAGGTATGAAAAACAACATTTGACTGCCACTATTTCTTCATATCACTGGAATACCAAAGTGTATTGAACTTCACGGCCAATGGCTCAAATGGCTCGATGTCGGGGAAGGTCGCACCTTCTGGTATCTCCCAGGCGATGAATTCTATAAGGATCAAAAGCCAACTAAAATGGAATTCATAACATTGATCTTGTGCTTCTCTGTAGTCTAGTTCCAACTGATTCCTCAGGTACTTCGCCCAGTTCATCTATAGGCCTTCGCGCACTTCCCTGGGAGGTTGACTACAAATTCGGTGACTTGGGTAGGTCGATTCTTTCTTACTAAATTCCCTACAATCAACTGGCAGGAGAGGCACACTGTGCCACTCTGGATAGAAGCTACCTTGTAGTGCATACCCTTCTCGACATCGTTGTAGGTGTCCTTGATCCTTTGTGCTAGAGCGCGATCCATGGATTTTACTGGATAAAAATCCTGTGGATCAGGTCCCTTCATACTCAACCCTATGATCCAATTGATCAACGTCGGATCAACTGTGATACGATGGTATAGCCACAAATAAACACCATTGTAACAAGAAAGCAACAACTTGACACAAGCGTTCACCTCCTGGTGTCTTCCGAAGTGTGGGATCTTCATGACGTTCAACAGGGTGGACTGCATGAGGTTATGGGTCCATGTTTGGGGGATTATCTTTGAATTCTCCCCCTTCGTTCTAGTTAGGTACTTATGTGGGGCAAACATGTTATAAAAATTTTGGTTGCGGAGGTTGAAATTGCTGAACTTTAATGCTGCAATATTGTCTTGGTCTGCTTGAACTGCGCGGATCCCCTTCAGGAGGTTCGTAGTGACCAAGGTGTACTTGAAATCTCTGGGCATGCTATATAGATTTACTGCACTGCTCAGAGGTGGTATGTAGGTGGGTAATATAGTCAGGATCAATTTTTCATTCGCTAGATCATCCTTGTGCTTGGTTCGCTTTTCATCTGATGGTCGGGATGGTCCGGCTCTGCGAGAAGTCTATGAAGATGCTTGCACCGTTCTTGTGGATGAAGCCTGTACAACTATAGATAATCCTCTCTCCGACATGACTCTTTCAGTCATTAGGTCAAGAGTACTTTTGTCACAGATTCTTTGACTGCGTTGAGTTCCTCGGACATATGTGCTTGGGATTATCTAGATCGAGTTCAGATTAACTTAAACACTACAATGGAATAGATGGCAACAATGTGATGATCACTATGCAAGATAAAATTAGTCTACGGGCTCAAATTCTTGGTTAGAAAAAGTATTCTCAATGCATGGTGCGATGGGATAAATAGGTAACTCAACAATGGGTCACTTGCAACAGGTATGAAGCCTTCATGAACTCTGTTCTGTCTGTTATGGCACAGTCCCAACGGTCTGATGGCAAGTTGTCTGGTCATAAATTTTTTTCTACCCATTCAGAGTGTTGGTCTAATGGTTATAATTTACCCAATGACTATATTGCTTCGCCATGGAAAAGTGCCATGTGTCGCTGTGTTGATATCCCGACGAAGCTCCAATTTTGCAAATTTTCCTTCCGCGAGGTCCTTCTGGATCTTTCTACAACTTTTCGATCTTAGCTCTCTTCTTACTTAGTTTTCTAGCCTTCTTTCCATTGAGCTTCATCTCGATATTCCTTTTCCCATTCTAATTCTTATCTTATTTTGACATAGTGACTTCGTGCTGTTGAGATTATTTCCTAGGATTCAAGGGTAATACTTATTTTCTATCTAGGATAGGTATTTCAGTCTTCTATGGGTCCTCTATTGTTCTTTCAACTTTGATATCTATGTCGCTATTGTTAAATAACTGTGATATGTTCTCCTATTCTTCAATCAAGTGTGCGATCCTTTTAGTTATAAAATCTTTTAACGCTTGCTTCTTATGCTCTAATACTTCTTCTTCTTTCTTCATTCTGGCTTGATCTCTTTCAATCCAAGGTCTTCCTAGTAACATGGTAAATGGAGGATTGTCCTCAATAAATTTAATGATCTCAAAATCTTCTTCTGTCGAAGTTCCATTAACATTCATAGGTATCTGAGCGAGCTTCCCACACAGGGTTATAAATTTTCCCCTGAATAATCCTATTCCTCCCTGTGAAGGAACCATAGCAGGCTTTCCTAAAATTTCCCAGGTTCTTTCTATCATAACATTCACCTATGTTTACTCATCTAGAACACAATCAACATTGAAGTCTCCTAATATTTCTTCAATGCATTATTTTTCTTTGAAGATCTTTGATAATCTGACATGTCGATGGTCATTCAAGGTTTCTCTCATCTGTAATAATAGTTTCTCTGATTCTTTCTAGGATTCTTCCATAATCTTAGTTTATGGATCTACCTTAGGGTTTTCTTGGTTCAGATTCATTCTTTCAACTTTAGAAATCATTCTAGGGCAATCCAATACTTCATGGTCCATAGCTTTACAACAAAGACAACTAGGTCTTCTCCCAGGGAATTCCTTAGGAAGATGTCCTGGTTTTCTGCAACTGTAACAGAGGGTTAATCCTCTCTTTCTTTTAACTGATCCTTGACCATTTTTGTACTGTGCGCTAGGATCGTAGGAGCTAACCTGCAAAAAATTCTTTCTAGGATCGTGCATCCATTTGTTAGTCCAAATATTCTTTCTATGCATAGGTATAACATATCTTTCACTATTCTTATTAGATCTACTCATGTCAAACCTTATTTCATCTACCAGTACCCTAGTTTTTGAGCTAGGACAAAATCTATCAAACATACCTAGATCCATGCTTTAGAAACAAAATATTTCACTTGTCTTATTTCTATAGAGCACAAAGCTTTCAGATCTAGAACTTTTCACTATTCTTACCTTTATCAAAGCACAGAGCTTGCATATCTTACCTCTTTTCTTTAGATTTGACCTCTTTTCTTGGCACAGAGCTTCACAAGTCAAGAATAATGCTGTGCACTAGGTAAACAAATCTATGCACAGAGATTTCTCAGTTTCAGGTCGAATATTTGCACAAAGCTTCTTCTTCCTCAGTTCCTAGCAATCACAATTTTAGTCTCGACAACGAAACCATTTGTTGGCACAGGGGCAAACCCAGGGTTCAATGCTATAACAATGCACCAACAAAATCCTAACTACTGACCCTTTCGGAAACACTTGCAGAGTAGATGAAGTCTCACCCAAGGTAGAGGAATGGGTGGTTGCAGGACTCAAATGTATGCAACCTTATCTGGGACACAAATATGTGATTCTATTATTTAACAGAGCACTCAACAATAAACCTTCATCAATATTTAACCAATATCTACTCTGTAGATAAAACAGAGCATCACAACATTCACCCAGATATAATGTATCTAAGAACTTAGAATAAGGAATTAGATCATATATAGTAGATTCAAGCACTAGGAAAGTTCACAGAGGTCATATCTAGCATCCAGATTCATCATAAGCACAAAGTATACACATATCTATCTATCTATCTATCTATCTATCTATCTATCTATCTATGTCAAGCACTTAGCAGATAACACATAAGTACACCAACACATCGCACAAAGAAGAGCAACACATCATATACATGGTTCACCCCCACCCTGGGGCTACGTCCACCAACTCTTCTTCTTTATTAGCTTCTTCAATCAGATACACACATAGAGTCATGAAAGCCTTACTCCGCATAGGACAAGAGATCTGCGCACCTCGCTAGATCCTCCTTCCTTGCGTTACAACACAAAGCCCTTCATAGTCTATTACAACCACTTGCACTTGGCTTTGCAAGTCTCTCATAGTATGCACAAAGAATTTACAAGCCACACTTGCACTTAGCACAACATCACATAGATGCCTCTTCTCCCTTTCCTTACATCGCCTAAACATCTATTTATATATTACAAAATAGGCCTGAGCATGGGTAAACCCATGGGCTGACATTCCCATACCCGTTAAATATTCCCAAATCCAAAAAAGGACCCCAAAAGGGGCCAAGATCCTATGATCTCTGCTTCATCTTGCGCTCAACGTTTGACAAGCTATCAAAGTCCAAAATGGTCAAACTTGATCAAGGATCTCTCAAAACTTGGTCGAGGGCCAACAAGGATCTACGGGCTATGGAGGAGATTGAGGAAATCCTGCATGCAACATATGAGACGAAGATGAGAGGTCCAATATAGGGAACCAAAGGAATCAATCCTATCCATATTAATGTCAGTGTGGAACCCATAAACCCATGTGCAACTAACACACCAAAAATCACAACACCGTTTAGACAACCAAATTTCGGGAGAAGAAACATAGCAGGAAGTACATCTACATAAGGAAAAAAAACCGAGGGATCCAGTTCATGAAGAATTAGTCAAGTATCTACACCGCGTTGAGGTAGTATTTCATCATTCAGGATGGTAGGACACGATCCCAACATCAGGTTACCATAATTCAAAGGAGAAGCGTCGGAGGACTCGTAAAAGAACATGTTTATTTATGAGAAGATATGTGAAGCCAAACAAATCACATATGAGGACACTAAACTTGCATATCTAGCGATTACACTAAGGCATCACAGACTGGATTGGTATATGACTTTAGTGACAAAAAATCCACCAGGGACAACCAGAATGATTGCAGATATCAAGAAATTGCCGATAAATGAGTTTCATAAGCCAAGTTTAGAGGATCAGTACATGGATGAGATGATAGAAATTAGACAAAAATCAGGAGAATCCATATGGGAGATTCACCATAGATTCAAGCGAATGAAAGGAAAGTTGAAATATCTCATGATAGATATGCAACACAAGAACCTGTTTGTCAATTCACTACTACTACACTTGAAATATCCACTACAACAACAAAAGTTTCAGACACAGGCAGAGGCTTTGCAGGAAAACTTGCAATTGGAAGAAAAACAATATTAGAAGACAGATCCAACCATCAAAGAGATGTAGGAGGATCTGAAGAAATTAACGTTCCAGCTAAACCAAAACAAAAGTAAGGACAAACGAGAAGTTGTTTGGTGTACCACATGTAGGAAAAAAGGACACCACAAGAACGAATGTCCAACATTCACACAGTATATGGCAACATGAATGCCAAATCCATTAACAACAAGAGGACTATGGTGTGAAATCTGTAAGAAACAGGGCCACGATCCATATCACTTCCCAATGATGCAAAAATTCCAGACAGTCCCAAAGGGTTGATATTGCAACTTTTTCAAGTCAGTTGGCCATGACGACAAAGACTATAGAACTATGGACTTGATGAGAGAGAGGACATCAGATGCATATAGGGTGTAGGCGGAAATGATGATCGGGCAAGACACACCTTAGTTTAACCAGGTACCAGCCCCATACACCATTGTGTAGCTGCAGTATAATATAGTGCAACAACCATATAATACCGACCAACCACAATACAACACAATGTAACCTCAATACAATACCGCGTAGTACAATCATGCACCTCAGTATAATGCACCATGAGGGGATCGATATGGCTATAGAGGTAGAGGATGAGCAAGCAGAGGCTTTGGAAGAGGTAGAGGACCAATGGTATGTCACAACTGTCAACAACTAGGACACTATGCAAGATAATGTCCACTTCCACCAACGACTTATATGTATTGTCGCACATCTGATCATGACATGGAAGAATGCCCTACGTTACTAGGGAAGGTCCAGGAAAAGAGGAATCAAAACAATTAGAATGTTCAATGGATTTTAGCGGAAGCGAGGAACGACAGAATAAAAAATCAACATAGTTATGCACGGAGGAGCTAAAATAGGAAACAACGCAGTCCGATAAGAGAAAGTACAACACTAATGGGTAAAGAAGAATGCCGAACCAAGGAAATAGTTTGATGTATATAACAAGAAAGAAATATTTAAGCAAGCCAGACAAGAATTTTTGAAGCAAGACACTGTGTCGACTTCAACCGTGAAGCATAGCAAGGAAGTACCAGAGTACGAGATGCCTCCATCGTTGGATCATACCAAAGAAATGAAACCCCTAGGACAAGTAAGTAAAATCAAAGTCTTTTTGCAATCATGTGTAAAAATATTAAATGATCCATCCTCTATCAAGATATTACAAAGTATGTTAGAAAGATGTAGCATAGAGACAAAAGGAAAAATAGAACAAAAAACAATAAATCACCTACATACAAGGAGAATAACAAGTAGGGAGTTCATGTTGAATGCCAACATCAGAGATTTCAACATGGGAGATATCATACTGGATCTAGGATCCGAAGTTAATGTATTACGGCCTAAGAAGACATGGAAATGTATGGGAGAGCCCACATTAGGATATTCACCTATTTAGCTGAAACTAGCAAACCAACATAGGGTTCTACCAATAGGGAAACTGAAAAGAGTGATAGTACACTTGGATGGAGTGTGCACTAAAGTAGACTTTGAAGTGATTGATATAGTGGACGACACAACACCCTATCCAACATCACTGGGATTAGATTGGAAATTTGATAACTAGGCCATAATCAACTTAAAAACATGAAAAATGACATTTGAGTCAAGAGAATACAAGGTCATTGTGCCATTAGACCCATCAAAAGGGGAGAGGTTTGTAGAGACTACTTGCTTGGACTTGGAGGAAACCAACAAGTTGTACAGGACAACTATGCGAGATGAGGATTACGTAAACCCAACTGCATATGGTGTACTTAGTTGGTGGAGCATTACTTTATGTGCATCAGATTCAGATACATGTTTAGAAAACTAGAAACAAAGGCTACACGAAGTTTCCACAAGAAGATGCACAAGACTAGACCACCCAATAAGATGGGTAGGTATGAAGATAAGTGAACCACCTAGTTTCCATGGGGTAAATGATATAGAATCATTTTTGACACAATATGAAGATGAAGTGTTAGAAAATCAGAGTCTCTTAGCACTGGATGTGGCACTCAAGGCCACACATGCAATATGGTGGGATGCACACAAGGAAACAATCAAGGATTGGTACCAATGTAAGCAGTTACTGTGCATATGGTTTGGCACAGTACAGAGAACCAACCAGCAACATAAGTATGATGGACAGGGGGAAACTGCAAAACACTTGGAGAAGTGCAGAGCACTGTGGAAAATGACACCCCTAGAGGAATGACCTCATAATTTTGTACATACCTTAGAGGGCATCCCAACAAACTAGTATATAGACCAGGAACTGCGCAGAGGAACTACGAGCTGGCCAGTATTGTAGTAGAACTTTAGAGTCACTTTCTCATTCGAGCATGAGAACCCCAACATAAATGAAACACTTAAAAAAACAAGAGGGGTGATATTCATTCAAGAATCAGAAGTCAAACTCATAATAGAGGAAAAACAACAGAACAAACAGACAATGAAAGAACTGTTTTCATGCTACCATGTGTAGGAAGAAGTACCAGATGAAGATGATCTGTATGAAATTTAGATTGAGGAAGATGAAGGTGAGAGAGAAGTGGAAGGTCCACCTCTAGAATCATAAGTAATTGTTGTGCCAATAAAGGTGAAGAAAGTCAACACTGGGGCACTTGAGAATCTCAAAATGGCCAGCATTGGAGACTACTAGGATGAGAAAATAGTAGAAATCCTAACAGAGTTATTGTGCGAGTACAACGACCTGTTCCCCACAACATTCATAGAAATGAAGGGAATAACAGGAGAGCTAGGTGAAATGAAGATACCACTCAGAGATGAGGCAAGACCAATCATACAATTACCATACAAACTAAATATGATATATAAGAAAAAAGTTAAAGCTGAGATCTATAGGATGCTCAAAGTCAGAATCATAGAACTTGTGGAAGAATCAGAATGGATAAGCCCGATGGTAGTTCAGGAGAAAAAAAAAGGTGGGATAATAATATGCGTCGACTTGAGGAAGTTGAACAATGTGTGCCTACATGATCCATTCCATACACCCTTCACTGATGAAGTATTGGAGAACATAGGAGGACATGAGTTTATTCATTCACCAACGGATTTTCAGGATATCATCAGATCAAGATAGCGCCGAAAGACAGATACAAGACCACTTTTTCTATGGAATGGAGATCCTACCAGTACGTGGTCATACTGTTTGGACTAAAGAATGCACCAACAATATTTTCAAGAGTAGTCATAGCTGCATTTAAAGAATTTATCCACTAGTTCCTAGAGGTATACTTGGATGATTGGACAGTCTATAGCCTATTGACAGACCATGTAGAGGTCTTGTGATTGATGTTAGAAATATGTAGGAAGTGCCAGATATCATTAAACATCAAGAAGTGCATCTTCAGAACATCGTTTGGGATACTATTGGGCCATATAGTATGCAAGCAAGGTTTACTAGTAGATCCTACAAAAATTGCAGTAATTGTTAACTTGCCACCACCAAAAATAGTTCATCAACTAAGAGAAACATTAGGACACACATGACACTATATTTTTTTTATCAAAGGTATGCACAGATCACTGCGTGAATGGAGAAACTATTAAGGAAAGACACAAAGTTCCAATGGAATGAGGATTGTCAACATGGTCTGGATACGCTAAAAGAAAAAATGGTAACAATGCCAATACTAGTATTCCCGGATTGGGAGAAGACATTCCACGTACATGTAGATGCATCGACCATAGCACTTGGAGCTATTCTGGCACAACCAGGAGTAGGATATTTGGATCATCCTATAACATTTGCTAGCAGAAAACTGTTAGAATCAGAGCAAAACTATAACACTACAGAGAGGGAAGCCCTAGCTATGGTCTATGTGTTGCATATGTTCAGAAATTACTTACTGGGAAAAACTTTTAAGATGTTCACAAACCATTCAATGCTCAAAAACCTAGTCAACAAGCCAATGTTGGGGTGGGGGGAATCTGTCGATGGTTACTAATGTTTCAAGAATTTGATTTTGAAGTAATAGTTAAGCTAGGGAAGTTGAACGCAAGACCCGACCACCTATCAAGGGTCACGAAAGAAGAGGAACCTACAAATTTAGAGGACAACTTTCTAGACGAACAATTATTTTCAGTCCATATCACTGATGAATACTTCACATACATCATCTAGTACTTAAGTACAGGTACTGTGCCACAAGAATACAACACCTTGTAGAAGAAAAACCTGGTAGTTCGGGCTGCAGATTATCAGCTTATTGTAGGACACTTATACAAAATGGGCGTAGATAACATCTTGCGAAGATATTTGCTAGAACATAGAAGACCAAGGATTTTAGCAGAATCCCATGAAAGAATAGCAGGAGGACACTACGTAGGAAAAGCTACCATGTAGAAGGTATTGAACGCAGGACTATGATGGCCAACCATTCACAGAGATTGGAAAGAGTACTGCCAGAGATGCAATGTATGTCAGAGGGTTTGTAAACCGAATAGAAGGGACAATATGCCCCTGCGACCACATGTAACATTGCAGGTGTTTGAAAAATGGGAAATAGATTTTGTGGGACCAATTAACCTACTAACAAAGAGGACAGGAGAAAGTTACATTATTAACATGAAAAAATACCTAACAAGATGGGCGAAAGCAACACCAGTCAAATATTGCAGCGCAAAAACAAAAACACACTTTCTATTTGAGCAAGTGATCACTAGATTTGGTTGCCCAAGGATTTTGATGAGTGACCAAGGCACTCAATTTATTAACAAAAATATTAAGGTGATGACTGAGGAATTTGAAGTCCATCATCAAAAGAGTACACCATATCATCCACAAGCAAATGGAACCGTAGAAGCCTTTAACGAAATCCTTGAAACTCCACTGACACAGATCTGTAATGTCAACAAGGATGATTGGGACCTAAAAATACCAGTAGTATTATGGGCATACAAGACCACATGCAAGACTTTGATAGGATAGACACCATTCAGATTGGTATATGGACAAGAGGCAGTGGTGCCATTAGAATTTTTGGTACCCACTCTACGCTTAGCAACAATTACAAACATGACAGAATGAGGCATAGTACAGGATAGGCTGAATCAACTGATGATCATGGAGGAAGATAGGATATTAGTAGGGTTCCACCAACAAGTTCAGAAAGAAAGAGACAAATCTTGGCACGACAAACATATCAAGAGGAAAAATTTCAAGGAAGGAGACTTAGTGTTGATGTATGACAATAAATCCATTCAACATCTAGGAAAACTCATAATGCATTGGTTAGGACCATATGAAGTAAAAATTGTCATAGATGGGGGAGCTATATAGTTGAAAAAATTAGGAGGTGTAGAACTCAGAGGGATGATCAATGGAATCCAACAAAAGTTGTACAAGGACATTCGACTATTTGCAACTTGAAAGACATCGCATAGTAAAAAAAAAAATTAAAAAATATTACATGATATCAAAAGGGAACAACAAAGGCATAGCGCATTGAAACTAGAAGAAGCATGTGCCATAATTCTAATGAGCATCCACGCTTGGAAATACGATCCCGATGGAGATAAGGCCAATGATCAGTTCAAAGCTAAAACAAGTGGGAAAGGAGGATATGACAAAAGAACCACCAAGTGACAACAACTATCAGAATTGAATGATGAGACACCTCATTAATTGCACCAACTGTAGATGGTAAGGGAAATGAATAGAAATTACGAAGGAACCGAAAGTTCAATTAAAGCATGATCATGGTAACGTCTTCGAAAACCTTCACAGGATTCCCATACAAAGCAAGGATGCGAGAGAGGAAAGGTTATTGCGCAATTGGAAAAGGCACAGAGAAAGAGAGCATACAAAGTGAAGAGTGAAGCTTGCATAGGTTACAGAGGCTACTAAGCTCGATGAACAACACCTTTACCACCATGGCACCACCTAAACAAGGAGAACCAAGCCATACTACCAGACAACCCAGAGGTAGGACTAGAGCACAATCACAATTGCAGGGAAGTGAACAACAACCATATCAGCCGCCAGAAGTCGCAATGTGGATGAAATCCCATTGTTGAATACAGCACTGGGAAGCCCCACACCCATCAAGGAAGAAACCCAACAAACAACACCTGCGAGCGACATTGATATTCCAAAAGAGGGGCAAGGCTGACAGAATGAAGATGCAGGCAGCCAAGTGTAACCATAAAACCCTATAGAAGCCCCACGAGTCAATGGGACGGCTCCAAACCAGGAAGAAATGACTGTGCCAGAAGAATCACATACAACCACATCAAAAAAACCATAGGAGGGAGCAGTGGAAGATGTCACTGGAAAAATAGAGCAGTATCCTGAAGAATGAACAATGGAGGCTGGAACCTCGAGTCATCCACCACCGTGAAAGGACAAGAAAATGGTACCTAGGTCACCGCGCAAACAACCCACCGTAACAATTGTCTCGCCACGCATACTAGAAGGGATACATGTATCAACAAATTTGTTAGGTTATGTAGAGAAATTGAGGTACTCAGACGATGATGTAATAGACACAAACAAGTTCCCAGAGTTCATTAAGAAGGTCTACCTATAGACTGTGGATATAGGATCCTTTGGGGAACCAATTCATTAACCAGTCCAGTGGGCAGTAGGACTGGCCAAAACTAGAATTCTAGGTCTGTTGGACCTACCACACTTTGGAAGTGGCCAGTATGCAAACAAATGCATCAAGAGGTTGATGGTGGTCACACATGGTGGATATCTATGGCTGGAACAAATCCTCTCAATAGACGTAGATCTCATCGCACACATCACAGGGATGCCATCATGGGGCATGGATCTTGTACAATTCCTCGAGGACAAAACAAAGGAGAAAGCACTGGCCAAGGAGATGAAGAAGAAACACGACACTGAAATGGGGTCATGTAGAATAATTATCAAGCATATTAGTGACATCATGCAAAGAATGGACACAAAAATTATGGCATGCAAGTTGCTCAGGAAATGCCGGAAAGAGGAAATATCAACCCGGGTTGTCGTAGCTACAACACAGTGTGCTGAGGGAACCACACTCAACTGGGCATCTTATTTTTTGAATCTGTTCCTAGACAACTACAAGGATATACAAGGATATGCATGGATATCATGATAGCCATTATGGCATGGAAGGAGCCGAAGTACTCATTTTTTTCCACGAGACCCAAACCCTACCATGGAGAGTGATACTTATCGCTTGGAGTCACTTCAGACTCCAAGAACATAAAAGCGAATGCAACTATATTCGAAGGATATCTCTGTGACCTACAAGAAACCATCACCAGCACTTGGAGGATAACACTGAAAGATGTTTCACACTATCAGGGCATAGCCAACTTCAAATCCACTAGACATGCGATGTGGATCCAAGTGTGAAAGAACCCCGACAATCAATGGCTACAACTGCATTACTGCATCACGAAGGGGGACATACAAATTTTCATTAAGGATTGGGAAGACGAATGGAGGATTCCAATCCTCACTCAGGAAATACCCACAGAGATAGAGGAGGAGGAGGTAAGACATGAACATACACATGATGAGGAGGTAGAGAATGAACATACACAACCCAAGTAAGTAATAGTTCCCAAGAAACCAAGGATAGGTCAACACAAGCCACAATAGAATAAAGGGGGGACATCCAAGATAAGATTCTAGATGGGGAAGAAGAACAACACACATTCAACACAGGTACAGGAGAAATAGGTTGAGGCAACATAAGGAACTACATCAAGTGCTACTCCACAAGAGCCAAACCAGACTAAGCGTCCAACCACCTGGACAGAAGGTGCACACAAGAAGATGAAGGCACATAAAATGCCTCCAAAATACACTATCACGAAGGATGATGTAGACATGGTGGCCCAAATGGTCCATGATCACACATTCAAGGATTTTGAGAATGTTGTGCACCAAAGGGACATAATTGAATAAGATCTGGAATACATGTGACAATTCCTCATGCTGATCAGGGAATCACATGCAAACAACAACAGTGTAGAAATGAGCCCGTCAACATCTCAGATAAGAGGTGAACCTGGAGAAAGAGAGAAGTATACAATCCAGATGATAGTACAACCGAGTTCAATGTTTCACGTCACACCCAACATGCTTTGCATGGATGAAATCATGGGGCAGACACCCCTAAAGGACTTGGCTCAACTGTAGTTGGTATTTCCACGGATACCAACCAAGGTCTTGTATAAACGACAGGTCAATGTTACATAGGAGGTATAGTCTCGTGCATGAATGGAGACAACAAAATTGCAGTAGGCAAAGGATGACCGGGACGAGTTGGAATTGGTACTTGAGAAGGCAAAAATCAAGACTAAAGATGAGAAGGAATGCGTGAAGGGACTGGAACAAAAAGTGGGCATATCCCATGAGAATATCCCAAAGAATGTGTAGACGATCGAACTCATGGTGATAGAGAAGATTGATCGGATTGTGCATAAAATCAATCAATACCAATAGAAGATCGATAATATCTGGGAGAAGCTCACACCTACCACTCCACCATAGGTGAGGGAGAAAAGGAAACAGGAGGCAATAACACAGATACAAGAGATAGAATGACAAGTCCATGTGGTAGATGACTTGTTCGAGAAAGCAATGCAACTCTGGACGAAGCTGGAAGAGGATCAATAGGTCCAACAATGGGACCAGGAAAGAGAAAGGATAAGTGCAGCTATCTAGGACCTCAAGCAGAGGCATAAGAAAATGTCGATCACAGAGCGCGTCAAAGGGGCACAAGACATGAAGAAACTATAGGCATAACTCATAACTGTGTAGACGTAGAAAAAGGATCGCCAAGATCAAATGGAATTGCTCTAGGAGCGAGCAACATAGGTCATTGCACAGGCGGAGGAAGCCAAAACATACATGGCACAAACCCACACAGAATATGTAAGGATGGTCAACGATGATATTGCAGTGCAGATATTAGACACACTTAAGGAGAAGACCATGTAGGCCCAAACACAAACAACAAATCTCCTGAAGAAGTTCCAAGCGATCACAAGGGAGATCGACGAAGCACACATGGGTTAGGTGGCTCAGAACAAGCCACATGTCAGTGTTGGGGGCCTATTGGAAGTAGGCCAAATCGAAAAGAAAGGTTATTTTGGGAAGAAAGGCATGCATGAGGAAAGTGACATCTCGAAGGAAGAGTAGCACATGCACATGCATGAATGATGTAATGATGTTAGGGTTAGGGTTTTTGTAATACATTGTAATGGCTGATGAGACAAATATATATATATATATATATATATATACCTAGAAGGTCTAGGGAGGCATTAGTTGTCCATTATGAAATAATCTAGAGTGGGGGTTTAGAGAGTTTGAAGAGATGACGAGAGGAAGGAGTCCTGTTTTGATAACTAGGTGTAATGCTTCGGTCATAGGACCTACTTTTGTAAGATGTTGAGCTAGAGGGTCTGAAGGGTAGATATCGAGGGTTAGATCATAGGATGAGGATCCTGGTGTGATCTAGTCTTCCTTGTAATAGATATCGACCTGACTAAGGATGAGTTGTAAAGCACATAGTGCTATAGTTTTGGAACTACCATAATAGAAGAGCTTAAGAGCTAGATCTTTGTGGGCGTAGCCCAAGGGGGGGTGAACCACGGTAAAACCTGTGTTATGTATGGAATGCTTGTGTCTCCTTTACTGTTTATGAGTAGATGTTAACATGATGAATGAATGAGATAATTAAATTACATGCATAATTGGGAATGCTAGTGTATTTCTTTAATAAGTTAAATATGACCCTCAGCACACCCTTATCATATATCCATTCAATCCTAGACTGCAAACACTTGAGTATTGAAGTCACCCATTAAGGCTATCTCGGGTGAGACTACGCAGTGCACTCTGTTTTCTACGTTTCCTTCTAGTTTACCAAGAGCACCGATAGTTTTAGAGGCTTTTTTCGAACCCTAGTAGACATGAACCTGGGTCAATCATGTTAATGGTATAACTCAGAGAAAACTAAACCAACACTTACGCATCATTTTCCAACGATGTCACCAGTACAATATTTGCTTGAACCCCCTCAAGTGCATCTTTTGCGTCACTTTCAGACACCTCCTTGGGTTGATTGTCTCCCAACATGGTATCACAGTGGACCCCCTCAAGGTCCAAGATATCAAAAAATTTCCACCACCGAGGAATCTACGCCAACTGCAAAGCATATAAGGCAAAGCTAAATTTTTACGTCGCTTTGTCCTAGACTACACCACTTGCGCACATGTTTTTCTCTGCTTACTGTATCATGATATCCCATTTCAATGGGATGAACATGATCAAACAACTTTTGATGATTTAAAATCCACCCTATCCAATGCCCCTTTGATTAGTCCCCAAGACTATGATCGCAATTACATCCTCTACTTATCAGCTTTAGTTGTCTCAGTAGCTGGATTCCTCCTCCAACTAGTGGATGATGGGAGTGAACATGTCATTTACTACATTAGTAAAAATATTTCAGGGCCACCCTTGAATTATAATCATGATGAGAAACTAGAATTAGCAGTTTTCCTTGCATTCCAAAAACTGCGACATTATATCCTGCTTCGAACTACCAAGGTCATAGGAGATTCCAACGCCATGCAATACTTTCTTAGTCGAAGGCAAATTAATGGAAAATTTTCCTGATGGATCTTTATCCTCCAGGAATACGATCTAGAGTTATCTACTCCCAAAAGAATAAAATCCCTAGTTGAACTCATTATGCCTTTTCCTTCGGACACTAAAGCTTCCCCCATCAATGAGGATTTCCCTAATGAACACCTCTTCTTCATCCCCTTCGATGACCCCTGGTACAAATACCTCCTCATCTACCTTTGAACACAAAAGTTTGGGTCTCATATCTCTCTCGATGATCGTCAATGCATTCGGCATCAGGCCCCCTGATACCTCCTCATCAAATAAATTCTCTATCGATGTGGGGTCGATACCATCCTTCAATGATGTCTTACCATCGACGAAGCTAACAGAGTGTTGAATGATTGCCACAATGGTTCTTATGGTGGTCACCTCTCGGGTATGTCCACCACCCAAAAAATCATTTGAGAAGGGTACTTATGGCCCACTTTGTTTCATGACTGCATCCACGCTATCAAGCGATGCGACAAATGTCGGCTTTATGCAAATAAAGCATGAGCATCACCATCTCTTCTACATCTAGTCATCACAACCGAACCCTTCTATAAATGGGGCATAGACTTCATGACTTTCCATCCCCCATCTAGTAATGGACATAAGTACATTTTTCATGGAAGTGGATTACTTTACCAAATGGGCCAAAGCCATGCCCACATTTAACAAAACCACTGACACAGTAGCACATTTCTTCTTCAACCACATCATTACCCGGCTCAGAGTCCCACTACAGTTAGTCTCTGATCATGGTAAAAAATTTGAGAACGAGATCTTTGTAGAACTCTCCTCAAATTTAGGCTTCACCCATGAGTTCTCCTCTCCATACTATCCTCAGTCCAACAGACAAGTCGAGGTTGTCAACAAAGTCCTCAAAACCATGCTACAACGTATTGTCAACAAACATAAGACCAACTGACATCATATGTTGTTTTCCACTTTATGGGCTTATTGCACGACAGTAAAAAATGCCATCGATTTTACGCCTTTCCACCTCATCCATGGGATCGAATCCACCTGTTGAAGCTAGGTTTTAAATTTTTAACCTCTAAAACTAAAACTTTTCTCTTTCGAGATTCGGATTTTCATAAGGTATAATCCTCACTATCAGTCCAAAAGACCGGTACCGAAGTCCTGAAACGATTTCATTTCTTCGTTATAATAAAAGTCAGAAAGCTCAAGTGTTTTTAAAGTCTAGACGCCCATTCTGTAAAATACTTTAAATAACGATAAATTAAAACCCTAAAGGAGTTATTTAACCATATTTTAACCTTTCAGGACTTGGGTTTACTCAGAACAATACATTTTCAATACATTTTGAATTACGAAATCCCGATTCCTGATTTCCTGAAAGAAGTGGAAGTCAGTCTTAATCTTGATTAATTAAAACTAATCCCATCATGATTTCGGGATTCGAGGTTTAGTGGTGACATACCTCATGTAACCGCAATCCTTGAAACCCCAAAACATGAAGTCCCAACTCCATACTGAAGTTAAGGCCTAAAACTAATCCCATCGCGATTTTGGGATTCAGGGTTTAGTGGTGACATACCTCATGTAACTGCGATCCCTAAAACCCCGAAATGCGAAGTCTCGACTCAATACCAAAATTTAAAGAGAACTAACTTCATTTTAAAAATACATTTAATTGTAATTAAACTCCTTAGGTACTTTCTTTCTCGGTCTCCGTCAAACGAGATCTTTTGAATTTTGATTTTAGAATTGTCGAAATATGGCTACATTAATAATGGATAGATCGTGATTTCTGTGACACAAATGCGTATCTCATAAATATTCTCTACATTAAAGGTATTAAATTCTTGGCAGCTGTGTCAGTACTTTCACCATACAATGAGTTAAAAGAAAATTAGAGGCTTGTGTTTTGAAACTTATTCTCGCTTTTTCTGTTAGAGGTAAGTTGCATCTAGACGAGCTTTCACACCTCTCTTCTATGACAGGTTTTCGTTCCAATAAAAAAGTCATGGCACCAAAGAAGGGACCCAAGAAGAGTGAAGATACAGCTGAGATTTCCAGCCTAGAGGGAGATGTCATATAAGACACCACACCACATGCTATCGACTCAATTAAATCATGGAGACAAATTTATGAAAATTTGGACTGTGAGATAAAAAATTCCCCTAATGACTCCAAGAATCACCTTCGGGACATAGAAGAATCATAACTTCACAAAATTGCAACACACCCATGGCTCATGGCGTACAACGACATGATCAGTTGGGCTTTGGACAAGGTTGATATTCCAATGAGAACCAGTTTAAATGATCAAGGGGCCATTATCGGCTCATTTAGACATGAACATATCCAGGTTATGTACAAACTCTCACCCAATCCTAATTTCATTTACAATGCCGAATTTATAGCTAAATTCCAGAGAAAGGAATGCACCGAGGCAGACCAAACTTACCTTGATTTAATCAAAGGTTGGTGGAGATGTCCATAAAAATTTAGTGCCTATACCCACAGAATTTATGCCACAACCTCTTTGAATGAGTACATGGTTTATGTAGCGATGATGCTGTGCAGATTCTTCGACAAAAAGAATCCATGTCATTTCCCCACAGAATGGGTGCCCTTTTTATAAGAAGCATCAGAAGGATATAGTTTCAACTGGGACAAGATTTTATCTGATAATATAGCCAAAGAGGTTTCGGATTACAGAGCTACAAGAGCCTGAGGTCAACCAATGGCCTTTTACATGTTAGCATACATCATGGATGCAATTTGTTTTATGACTCCATTCCCCCTGATGAATTGGAGTTGGAACATAACTTGCTCTGAACCCATTCATGAATATCACTTTGAGTTGTGGGAAGAAAATGCAAAAAATTCGTTTTACGAAATTTGCCATTTTGTGGTGATACCAATGCATAAAATGTTTTTTAGCTGTGACCCTCCTCGCATTCCTGAAGCAGTTTCAAATAACCTCAATCAAATAGCAGACTGGTTCATTGAAGAAAGCGTCTCCTACATCAGGGTTTATGGGTGCTCAATCCCCCCTCACGCGCTTCCAAAATTCCTCCTGGATAGATTGGTGTGTAGGGAAGTAGAACACCTAATAGTAAAAGGTGGTATTGGAATAGAACTAAAGGCAACTCAAATAATGTCCTGGCCAATCTTCCATGTGCACATCGGGAAATTTTCATTACAAAATTTGGGACATTCTAGGGTGGAAGTAGAAGCACTCGAAGAAGTTAAACTGTTAAATATTGAGTACAAAAGGCATGAACCTTATCAATTAGTGAACAAACACTTGATGCACTGCAATATGAAAGCCTATGAACATGAGGAGTCCCCTTGGGATGACATGTTCAAAGGGACCAAGTCTTATAAATAAGTGTTAGAAAGAGTATAGACACCGTCGTTCGACTTGCAAGTCAGCTTTCAGACCTTTCAGAAGCATCGACGGGGTGGTCTACCCCAAGTACTTCAAGGAGAATAAATCACCCTCCCCCAGGAGCAAGAAAGCATTCCACTAGGTTTCGAGTAGGAAGAACAAAAGAAGGGAAATCCCAAAAAATCCCTACAGGATACGGAAAGGCCTCCACCAAGAAAAAAGACCGAAGCATAGAAAAGGTCAGGAAGACATCCCAAGTCTGGTAAACCTACTCCCCCTTCATCACCAGGTGTTGATGTCAACACGCCTAAGGCAACATGAGGGAAATGATCTACAAAGATAGGGATTCCCATAGCTTCCTTAACCCCCTTACATTCCACTTTTGGACTCCCACAGACAAGAGCTCTATTTGTTGATGACCTTACCTCCATTCACATAGCTGAGATTCCTCCTTCCGATTACTTTTTTAGTAGAAAAAGGAAGGTCTTCATGAAATAAGAGATGCATAAGAAGGAGGGTAATATGGTTAAAAAACATAAAGTCTTGATAGACGGACAAAATTTGGAGGAAGAGGATTTCGCTACAAAGATAGTAGGTTCCATGGGATCCATGGCAACATCAAACTTTTTTACCATGGGAAAAATGAGAACCAGGATAAAGAAGAGTGATAAAATCATATCACAATTACAAGAGAAATTAAATAATGTTGAGGAAAGCATTAGAGAAGAAACGAGTAAAATCTTGGAGCAGACAAGGGCTGCCAAAAGGTTAGAGGTTCAATTACTCAAAACAAGTTTGGACGAAATGAGCCAGGAAATACAAACAAGTTAGCTACAGATTACTCAACAAAAGGAGCATGCAGAACAGTTGCAGGATAGATTAATATCGATGGAAGATCAAATTATAGACCTAAAAGCTTTCCAGGCCCAGTCACTGGAAGTGCATTCAAAAATAGAAATTGAATAGCATAAATTGATCTCCAAGATAGAAATTGTTCATAATTACTTTCAAGAAGTAGATAATGCCTTTGATAATATTATCATGAGGGAAAAATAAGCCAAAGCAGTGAGGATCACTCTCCAAAAGGAAATTATATATTCAACAGGTGAAGAGGTATCCAAAACTATGAAAGTATCAGCCACAGATCAAATCAGAGGCAACATCATGCTCAAGCTATGGGAAACCAACATAACTAAAAGCAAAAGAATAGTGAAAGAAATCAGAGATGACTGTGAAGAAGTTTTTGATCTTTTAGACAAAGGGTCATTAAATATTGGAAAAGGCAATTGCATAGGAATTTTGGGATAGATCAATATTGTTAGACATCAATTAAATTTTAGGGAAAATTTGAGTGAAATCCAAATGGAAATTTCTCTACTAAGAAAAATGGATGTCACCCTAATATACAGGTTGTTAGTTGAGCCTAACTTAAAACTATAGTCAATAAAGTTTGCAGATAAAGGAGTTGATGACCGTCTTTCCAAGATTCAGAGAAAGGTTTATCTGTTCGAGACAAGAGACCTTCCAAAACCCCCCAGAAATTTTACACAGTTCATGGAGATATGCATTAAATGTATTGAATCAAAAGAAGGAGAGTCATAAACAAAGTAAAATTATTATTTGGAAGA
>JZKD02S2403051.1:576942-638826 GCA_000966675.3 Picea glauca
AAGACAATAATAAGTCATATTTACATCAAACACTATTGGGTCCATTTTCCAAAACTTTGTGCTATGGGTCTTTCTTCAAGGGTTGACATCAATGACAACCAACCTTAATCAACATAAAGACTTGGTGGTAAATCTGGCTCAAATACTTGCGAAAAGCATTCTCATAGATGTAGTGGTCACCGATATCCATCCGAAATATGGTATGCTGTTATCTAGATCCTGGGGTGCCAAGCTTGGGGGGTCCCTCCAGCTTGACATGACATATGCTACAATCCCAGTTTTTGGAGGACAATTCACACGCCTGTACAGAGAGACCAGGCTAGCATTCATGGTAAGTGATCTGTGCAACCCAAATAATCACCCTGTATATATTTTTGATCAATATCTAGGTAATTGTATCTTATCCATTGACGATGATATTGTTTTATGTATAGATGAAAGTTGTATAGAGGAAAAAACAAAAAAAGAAAAAAATAAACAAAATGTATATAACACTGGTGTGTGGAGGATGTTTTTTGACGGCGCTTCATCTTACCTTGAAGCCGGAGCAGGGGCGCTCCTTATGGCCCCTGATAATCAATTTGTAATCCCCTTTTCCTATAGATTTCAGTGGAATGTGGACCACACTAATAACGTATGCGAGTATGAAGCCTTAGTATTAGGGTTGGAAGCCGCTAGGAGAATGAAAATAAAAAACCTCGAAATCTTTGGTGATGCTGATATAATCGTAAAACAGGTAAACCGACAGTACCAAGACAAACATCCTAGGTTGAGGTCTTACAAGTATTGCGTCTGGGATCTGATCGAAAATTTCTTCTCCTCTGTCAAAGTCCACTACATTCCAAGAACTGAAAACCAACAGGCCGATGCGTTAGCCAAAGTAGCCTCAACCTTCACACCTCCCACCACTTTCAAACTAAAATACCATATACAAATGAGACATCGACCTTCCATACCCAATAACATACAACAATGGCAAGTTTTTGAGGATGATGAACAACTACGTAAATTTTTAGAATCGATAGATGAGTTTGCCAAAACTCATGCCGACCAAGAAAACCAAAATGATGTTGTTTGGATCATGCAGGAAGGGGAAGACCCCCAAGAATTTCATGATAAAATATCCAATCATCGAATGCTTGTTCTAAAAAATAACCAGATCCCCAAGGGCCTGATTCCTTTGGAAAGGTTATTTAATCAAGACGATATCCATTTAAGATCCACCTTACAACCTCAACCTGAAGAGGTTGAGGACTGTGACATAGGTACCAAAGGAAACCCTCAGTTGGTAAAATTGTCCAAATACCTGTCCCCAGAAACCAAAAGTGAATACACTGAGTTTCTTAGAAAATATAAAGATGTTTTCGCTTGGTCTTATGAAGAATTGAGAACTTATGATACTTCTATAATCGAACATAAAATTCCTTTGAAACCGGGTGTCAAGCCTTTTAAACAAAATCTCAGAAAGATAAAACCTATCCTGCTATCAGTAATTGAAAAGGAAGTCAAAAAACTCTTGGAAGCCAAAATCATCGTCCCACTAAGATATTCCGAGTGGGTGGCTAATTTAGTCCCAGTAAGAAAGAAAAATGGCGAAATCACACTGTGTGTTGATTTTAGAAACCTGAACCGATAATCACTCAAAGATAATTATCCATTGCCTAAGATGGACCATGTTTTAGAGAGAGTAGTTGGAGCTAACAGAATGTCAATGATTGATGGGTTTTTAGGTTACAATCAGATCGCAGTACACCATGATGATAAGGAAAAAATGACTTTCACTACCCCTTGGGGTACCTTCATGTATGATAAAATGCCTTTCGGCTTGATGAATGCAGGGGAAACCTTCCAACGAGCCATGGACATTGCCTTCATGGGTGAGAAAGATAAATTCATTGTTATCTATCTCGATGATCTGACCATTTTTTCAAAATCTGATGTGGAACATCTAGTACACCTGAAGCAAACTTTCGAGAAATGTCGTAAATTTGGTTTGTCCCTCAATCCCCAAAAATCTCATTTCTCTATGCAAGAAGGTAAGCTATTGGGTCGTGTAGTGTCAAAAGACAGAATCAAAATCGATCCTAAAAGAATTGAGGCAATAGATACTATAAATATCCCTAGAAATGCAAAAGAAATCCAATCCTTCCTAGGAAAAATAATTTTCTTAAGAAGATTTATCCCTAACTTCGTTGAAATTGTGAAGTTGATCACAGATATGTTGAAAAATAATAGTGAGATGAAGTGGACAAGTGGATCTAAAGCATCTTTTCAATGAATCAAAAAAGTTATCAGCGAAGCACCAGTCTTAGCAAGTCCTGATTACACAAAAGAATTTCTGATTTTTTCCTTCGCTTCCAAACACACTATCACATCTGTATTGTTATAGAAAAACAAAGAAGGCTTTGAACAACCCATTTTTTTTTCCAGAAAAAGTATGAGAGACGTTGAGTTGAAATATAATATACTAGAAAAACAAGCTTACGCAATGGTAAAGGCTCTCAAGGCCTTCAGAACGTACGTATTACATTCGAAGATCATAGCCTATGTTCCTACAAGCTCAGTCAAAGACATACTGGTTCAACCAGATAGTGATGGGAGAAGAGGCAAATGGCTAGCTAAGATTCATGAGTTTGATATTGAAGTCAAACCAAAAAAAATCATTAAAGGCCAAGTACTGGCTAAATTGTTTTCCAAATCCAACTTCCAGGCACTTGGAATAAATCAGCTACAAGAAGACGAGAGTTCTCTAGAGATAAATGAACTCGATTTCGCTACACCTACGGTTGAGATTGAAGACAGGTTTTCTTCTTCAGTCTGGTATCATGATATTATTTCTTATCTATTGACTCTTAAATGTCCCAGTGAATTAACCCCATCTAAATCCAGGACATTGAAGCTACATGCTATAAAATATTTTATTATAGACGGAAAACTATTTTGGAAGGACCCCATGGGTTTCTTGCTGAGTTGCTTAGTTGAGACTGAAACTGAAAAGGTTATAGATGAGTTCCATGAGGGAGTGTGTGGAGGACACCATGCTTGGTGAGCCACAACTTATAAAATCTTAAGAGCTGGATATTACTGGCCCAAACTTTTCACATACATAAATACTAAAGTCCAAGCTTGTATTCCCTGTCAGTTGTTTATAGGTAAACAGAAAGTCCCAACTTTGCCTCTAATTCCAGTTAAAACCGAAGCCCCTTTTCAGCAGTGGCATCTTGATTTCATTGGAGAGATTCACCCACATTCCAGTGCTCAGCACAGGTGGATTCTAACCGCAACAGACTATTTTACTAAGTGGGTGGAAGCTATTCCCACGAGAAACGTGACTAACACTGTCACACACCCACTACAACAACTTATATTTTTTGTCTTTTTCTTTGAGGAACAGAATCCTTGAGACTTCTATGGGGACTAGTGTAGACCCTCTCTTCCCTTATCCTCCTCCAAAGGACCACAAGCTAGCCTTAGCGCAAGCGCCTTTCGCAACTCGCGAGTCGGGAATCAAGACTCTTGACTCACCTTTCTCCAAACATCGATACCTAAGATACTATACGGGTATGGCTCCCTCCTCACTAGAACTTTCTACATGTAACTATAGGCTAGGCCAAAAACTAACACCACTTGCAACCTCGCCAATTGAGGTGTTGAGCTCTCGTGCTCCTC
Organism: Picea glauca; assembly: GCA_000966675.3. Classification (NCBI taxonomy): domain Eukaryota; kingdom Viridiplantae; phylum Streptophyta; class Pinopsida; order Pinales; family Pinaceae; genus Picea; species Picea glauca. Next base: position 580,612 of record JZKD02S2403051.1, read on the forward strand.
CTTCGCGAATCCTTGAGATGCGAGAGGTCAATGTTGCATGGACTCTACCAAAGCGATGCGCACACGCCACTTGTCAACCCCGCTATACTCTTCTCATGAGCTGTGTCACTGCCGCCCATCGCATGAGACCTTGGCTCTCGATGTTTTGCAGCCTTAGAGATCAAGGTGTAGCTTCTTCATCCTATGAAACCCCGAGCCATGATAAGTCAACAGTGGGTTGAATCCTTCCCAGTGTGACATGTGTCCACCATCGGTCACCCGCTTCCTAGGATAAATACTAGTGCTACTCGCATCTTGCGACTTCGTGAGTTGGAGTGTTGATCCCTCATTCTCCTCCTTTGCGAGTTCACGAGACACGATAAGTCAACAATGGGTTGACTCCTTCCCAGGCAACATGTTTCCATCACTTGTCAAACGTTCCCACCTTTCTTCGGGCGCTTTTTGTTACACCACCTATAAACCACGTGGTCCCCACTTATGGATGGGTCATGTGTTTGCACAATCCCTCGGTTCTCGACACTTCATGACTTCTACAATAAAAAATAAACTCCCTCAAGTTTCAAACTCTCGATAGGCGATAACCATGAAAGTTCTAATCCAATGGTTCTACTGTGCCTTGGATCCAATGATCATGATCATGTCACGATCTTGCGAATCATGGGTTCATGCAGCCCTACCCTTGACCACTCCAAGTCTCTAGTCAGTGAAATGCTACTCTCCTGCCTATACAAAGGCTAAGATCGACAGTCATTAGGGCTCCATCAGATCCTTGGATCTACGGTCCTGGATCCCGTCGCTACTTGCGAAGGCTGAAAGGGTCGAGGTGTTAACACTTGCACTCCTTATCTAGATCCATCAGTCTCGATAGATCTGGGGTATTCTTGAAAGAATTTCGACCATTCATCTACCAAATGATAGGGTATTCTCTCTTTCTATAATTGGGCTCGCTATCCCTTCTGAGCTTGAATCACGAAATTCAACTTCTCGGGGATTCAAACTCCCATGACTCCAAGACCTTAGAGAGCTATCCTTCCTTTCATAAGGTTTCCAGACTCGAATCGCATGAACCTTCAGATGGTTCTTTGGAAATCATCCTGAATCTTTGTTGAGTCTCTGGATAAAGGTTTGGCACAGTTCCAAGGTTTATGGGGTAATCCCCGAGGAAGAGTACTCTTGAGGAGCCTTCCTGGAACATTATGAGAGTTAAGCAAACAAGACGACTCTTAGTGGAGCGAATTCATGCCCCAACCTTAATCTTTTGTACATAAACAAAATATGGCATGTAAGCATACATAGACATCCATTATTTCTAGTCTAACACACTAGGCAATCATTCTACACAGAAATTATTATGGGCATATAAACATAAGCATGTATTCATGATATTCAGTTCGAAATACAAGGTATAAAACACTTATCAGATCTACCAGGCATGATGCAACTACTGAGAGGGGTTCTCATTTCCACCCAACTGTAGGCTCAATGAATCCAAATGGATTTACTACTAGCCACCCCCGAGCTAGACCACGATGATTTGAGGTTCAGTCTCCTACTTCCAACTCAACAAAAATCAAGGGCGAAGGTTACTCTCCTTCTCCTGATGCAAGAAAATAATCCAGGATGAAGGTTACTCTCATTCTCCTAGTATTCAAAAATCCCTGCATTTCCAGGGTTTCTCTAGTCTCTTTTGCGATCCCCGTCGCGTGCACTGCTCTTCTCCTACCACATTTCCTCTCTTGCCAATTTCTGTCTGCAAGGCTGTGTGTGGCGTGAATTCCGTCGTCCATGGTCAGGTCTGAGGGATGTTACGGATGGGCGGTTCACCCCCATCTCCTCATTAACTCTTAAGGATCCTCTCCACCTACCAATCTGATGGGGAATCCATTCCAGGATCAAAGAGCTGCTTTGGTTTGCGAGCAAGTATAAATCAATACGGTACTGTCTCGGTGGAATTTAACGCAACCATTCCAGGTCCCTTCCACCACCTCTCATTAGCCATTGTGGTCTCTTTTAGCACATCCTCCTCCCAACAGTCATGCAACACATATTCATAAAATAATTTACATTCATCAACCTTTTATACAAAGGTCCGTCAAATCAAACATTCACATCTTTGAGTTTTCCATAGTTCTTGGACAATATAGTTATTTTTATAGACTGGGGGAAACAGGGTGTTACAGACACAGTTGTAATCAACTTTTTGGAAGAAAACATCTTATCCATATTCGAATTTCCTCGATGTTTTATATATCAATATGACGTGTATGTTTAAAGGTATACAAAATCGAATATGCTTGTTTCATGGAATCTTCCATTTCCCACGTAGCCTCATATGGGCCAAAATGTTTCCACTGCACCTTGACCTGTGCAATGGTTCAGTTCTTGAGTGGGGTTTCCTTTCTGTCTAGTATGCATTGAGGTTCTATCAAGAATTTTCCCTCTGGTTCCACGTGGATCACAGAACAGTCAATTGTATGATTAGAATCATGAACATATCTCTTCAATAATGAAACATGGAAAACATTATGTGCTTTTACTGTGGGAGGAAGTGCTAGCCTATAGGCTACAGGTCCCACTCTATCTAGAACTTCAAAGGGTCCACAATACCAGGGTGCCAACTTGGCACAAGCTCCCATCCTCAAGGAACTCTTCCTGGGCCTAACTCTAAGATATACGTGGTCTCCCATCTTGAATTCTCTCGGAGTTCTCTTTCGGTCGACGTAGTTTTTCTGTCTGTTCTGAGCGACCTTTAGATTTTGTTTTATCCGAGTCACTTGTTGTTCCATTTATTTCAACATGTCGGGTCCAATAGTAACTTTGTTCATGGTATTACTCCAACTGACTGGAGTATTGCACGGTCTACCATAGAGGACTTCGAAAGGGCTCATCTTCAAGGATTCTTGGTAGCCATTGTTGTAGGTGAATTCCACCAGTGGCAGGAAATATTCCCACTTCTTGGGTTGATGAATTACATGCATTCTTAGCATGTATACCAATATTTGGTTCACTCTTTCCATCTGTACATTGGTTTGAGGATGATAGGCGGTGCTAAATAGTAATTTTGTCTCTAGACCAGCCATCAAGGATTTCCAAAACTTGGAAGTAAATTTCGTGTCTCTGTCAGACACGATCTCTTTAGGAATACCATGTAGTCTGAATATCTCCTTCATGAATATGCTAGCGATATCTATTTCCTTGCAAGTCTATTTGACAAGGATAAAATGGGCAGACTTGCTCAATTTATCCACCACTACCATGATGGAATCATTCTGTTTGGTCGATGTTGGTAATCCGATGATGAAGTCCATGGAAATGGTTTCCCACTTCCATTCTGGGATTGGTAGAGGTTGTAATAATCATGCTGGGTGTCGGTATTCTGCTTTAACCTGTTGGCATTCTATGCATTTGGCTAAGTACTCAGCTATGTCTTTCTTCAATCCAGGCCAATAGAATTTTTTCTTGGTGGTTGTGATCATCTTCTGGTATCCGAGATTACCAATATATGGTATTTTATGTAGTTCATCCATTACGAACCTCTTCAATTCATCACATTCTAGAATATACAATCTATTTTTGTAATTTATCAGACCTCCATCTATCATCTGGTAGCCTTCATACTTTATTCTTGTGGGTTCTTTCTCTAGGTACGAGGTCACAGTCTGGAAGAATGTGTCTATTTCTTGTGCATTCCTGACTATGTCCTTGACATTTGTCTCGCAGGTGCTCACCACTACCAGATGAATTGTTTTCATACTTCTGCTAAGGGCATCAACCACCTTATTTTCCTTTCCCTTGATATGCTTGATTTTAAAATCAAACTCACTAAGAAGGGCCATCCACCTAGTTTGTCTAGCATTGAGTTTTGGTTGGTCAAATAGATATCACAATCCACAGTGGTCTGTCATAAGTGCAAATTTTCTTCCTAGGAGGTAATGCCTCCACATTTTTAAGGCGTGCACTATGGAGACCAATTCTAGATCATGGGTCACATAGTTGACTTCATGCTCATTCAATTTTTGGGATTCATAGTAGACTACACTTCCTCCTTGCATAAGGACTCCTTTGAGCCCTTCCTTGCAGACATCTGTGCACACGAGGATGTCAGCTTCGAGATCGACGATCTTCAACACGGGTGCGTGGGTCAGTAAATGTTTTAGGGATTGAAATATTTCTTCAGATTCTTGTGTCCACGTGAATTTATCTCCCTTCTTCTGGAGGGCAGTGATTGGACAACCAATCTTGGAGAATCCTTTTATAAATCTCCTATAGTATCCTGCTAAACCCATAAAGGATTTGATATCTGAAACGTCCTTTGGGGTAGGCCACTCCATGATAGACCTGGTCTTGTTAGGGTCTACTACTACTCCTTCTTCAGATATGACATGGCCCAAGTAATGTATTTACTTCTGGAAAAAGTTGCACTTTCTAAATTTGGCATAGAGATGATGTTCTCTTAACACTTGAAGAATAAGTCTAAGATGTTCCTCATGTTCCTCTCTATTCTTGGAGTAAATTCATATATCGTCAATAAAAACTAGTACAAATTTGTCTAGGAATTTGCTAAGCACATTGTTCATCAAGCACATAAAAGTGGCAGGGGCATTGGTTAATCCAAATGGTACTAGCGCAAACTCATAGTGACCATATCTCGTCCTGAAGGCAGTTTTGTGGATGTCTTCACCCTTGATTCAGACTTGATGGCATCCAGATCTCAAGTCAATCTTTGAGAAGATGGAAGCACCTCCCAATTGATCGAACAAGTCATCAATCTTGGGTAAAGGGTACTTGTTCTTTATGGTTACCTTGTTTAGTTGTCTATAATCTATGCATAGTCAGAGGGTACCATATTTCTTCTTTACAAATAGAACTAGTGCTCCCCATGGAGACACACTGGGCCGGATATAGCCTTTGTCCATCATTTCTTTTAGTTGTAATTTAAGCTCAAATATCTCGGGTGTACTCATCCTGTAGGTTGTCCTAGACACTGGCACTGCTCTCGGTGCAAGTTCTATCGAGAAGTCAATGTCCCTTCCCGGAGGTAGACCCGGTACCTCTTCCGGAAATACATCTCTATATTCTCTTAATGTAGGGTGGTCTTCGAGGCTTGGTTTTTCATCTTCAACTGATTCCAACACCTGTATCGCATAAAGTAGACATCCCTTTCTGCAATACTTTCTCATTTGAAGGGCTGATATTCGTCTCACTAAGACAGATTTTTGGATCCCTCGAAGGGTTATCCTTCTTCCTTCTTCACCTACACATTCTAAAGTTTTATGGTAACAGTCCAGTTTGGCTTTATATGTGACTAGCCAGTCCATTCCAATCAACAGGTCATATGATCCTAGGGGTAGTATGCTAAGGGTTTCTTGGGTGGGGAATTCACCCATTGTGAATTGGCAAGCTGGTATGACCTCCACTACCTTTCTTTTGGTGCTAGTGGCTAACTGTACCAACCATGGCTTGGCATGTTTATGTGGCTGTAATTTGCACTTATCAACAACCTTAGGAGCTATATAACTCAAATTTGAACCATGGTCAATTAGAATAGACACTAGATGGTTGGTGATCATACCTTCCATCTCCACCAATGAAACTTGGTGGTCAACTTGTTTATTATCCAAGGCTGCATAAATTTGTGGCATACTCCTGGCCATGTCATTGATGATGGTAGCTTCTTGAATGTTGTAAATTCTCCGATTGTTCTGTTGTCGGTGCGAGTAGTCCCTTAGTAGATGTTCTTTTCCACAACCCCAACATTTCAAGGGTTCTCTCTTTTGGTTATCAATCTTCCCTGGGGTAGATCCATAAGGTTTATTTTCTCTTTGGGAGGGGAAATTCTGCTGGTGTACACTTCGGATTGGGAAGCTCATCCTTGAGTCATTTTTATAGTTTTTAAATCTTGGGGATTTAGACCCGTTTTTTCTGGAATCCCGAACTATTCTTCTGCTTCTAGTTTTTGTGAGGTTATGTCTGATGCCCCAGATGTTCGTAACAATATCTTGCCTTTCAGATAGTGTCTTCTAGGGTCTTTGGCTCATCAAACTCAATCCTGTTCTGATAGTCCTTAGGTAGTCCACTGATGAATCATTGCACCTTTTCCTTCTCTACTTTTATATAGGGTACATACCTCAACAATTCGAGGAATCTGCTGACATATTCCTCTATGGTGTGTTGCCCCAGTTTGAGTTCATATAATTCTTTAGTCTTTTCGTTGAAATACTTTTCAGACATATACTTCTTTCTGAAGTATTTCTCAAACCGTTCCCAAGATAGGTCCTCTTCATGAATCCCTTTTACATTCTTAAGGTCTTCCCACCAAATGGAAGCCTTTCCATTCAAGTTGAAAGTGGCTACTCGGGCCTTCAAGTTTTTTGAGAAGTCATAGACTTTAAAATACTTCTTTAGTCCAAGCAGCCAGGCCTCCACTTCCTCCCATTTCTTTATTTCACCGTCGAAAGAGGGTGGTTTGGCCTTCTTGAATTCTTCCATATTGTGAATTTTGGAATGCTTTCGCTTCTTCCATTTTCTTCAGGAATACGAACTAGTTTTGCTACTAGAAGATCCCTTTTTGTCGCTAGTTCTCTTTCCAGAGGAATCGTCTGACGCTTGTCCCATATCTTTGGGGTGGACCTTTTTTGAGGTGCTCTTCCCAGTGTGGCCACTTAAAAGACCACATTTTCATATCTCAGGTGGAATTTGACTTTTCTTTGTTTATCGTCGGTCCGCATGACTAGTGTCAGGTTCATGCTGCAACTGTCTTTGTATGTTGGATAAACCATGTAGCAAGACTGCATTAATTTCTGTCTACTTCTCTTGCTCTTTTATCAACCTCTTGTTGTCGGCCTTGTAGCTCTATAGTTCGACCATGAGGCTTCTCAAAGTCTCATCTAGATCGGGAGGGGTCTCTACCGCTCTCCTTTTGTCAGACTCTTCATCTATGTTGTGAGAGCCATCCCCCACTTCGTGGTGCATCACAATTCTATGTGTTTGCAGTTTCCCGTGGTTGATCGTCTGCTTGTTTTGCAAGAAAAACAATTATTGTTAGTCAACATTACATTCAATCACAATCAACGCATAATTCATATTTTTCAAATGCATACACACAATAGGAATTTTYATTCTTAACTTCGGATTTTGCTAAAGGGGGTTAAGATAGAGGGTTACTCCTYTTAAGAGTACTTCAAATGGAGTTTCTGCGCAACTCATTCATGAGACCAAGYAGGCCAAGTGTTGTAACCATGCTCTAATACCAATTTGTCACACACCCACTACAACAACTTAGATTTTTCATCTTTTTCTTTGAGGATCAGAATCCTCAAGACTTTTATGGGGCCTAGTGTAGACCCTCTCTTCCCTTATCCTCCTCCAAACAACCACAAGCTGGCCTTAGCGCAAGCGCCTTTCGCAAATCACGAGTCGAGAATCAAGACTCTCAACTCCCCTTTCTCCAAACACCGATACCCGAGATACTATATGGGTATGGCTCCCTCCTCACTAGCGCCTACTACATGTAACCGTAGGCTAGGCCAAACACTAGCACCACTCCCAACCTCGCCAGTTGAGGTGTTGAGCTCTCATGCTCCTCCTTCGCGAATCCTCGATACGTGAGAGGCCAATGTTATGTGGACTCTGCCAAAGTGACGCGCACACACCACTTGTCAACCCCGCTATACTCTGCTCATGAGCTGTGTCGCCACCGCCCATCACACAAGACCTCGAATCTTGGCATTTCACGGCCTTAGCGATCAAGGTGCAACTTCTTCATCCTACGAAACCCCGAGCCATGATAAGTCAACAGTGGGTTGACTCCTTCCCAGTGTGACATGCTTCCACCACCGGTCACTCGCTTCCTAGGCTAAATACTAGCGCTACTCACATCTTGTGACTTCGCGAGTTGGAGTGTTGAGCCCTCATGCTCCTTCTTCGCAAGTTCCTGAGATACAATAAGTCAACAATGGGTTGAATCCTTCCTAGGAGACATGTTTCCATCACCTATCACTTGTTCCCACCTTTCTCTGGGCGATTGTTGTTATGCCACCTATCAACCATGTGGTCCCCACTTACAGATGGGTCACATTTTTTCATGAGCCCTTGGTGCTCGTTACTTCGCGACTTATACAATTGAAAAGAAACTCCCTCAAGTTCCGAACTCCTGATAGACAATAACCATGAAAGTTCTGATCCAACAGTTCTCCCATGCCTTGGATCCAGTGATCATGATCACATCATGATCTCGTGAATCATGGGTTCATTCAGCCCTACCCTTGACCACTCTAAGTCATGAGTTAGGGAAATGCTACTCTCTTGCCTATAAAAAGGATAAGATCGACGGTCATTAGGGCCCTATCAGATCCTTGGATCTATGGTCCTAGATCCCGTCGCTACTTGCGAAGGCTGAAAGGGTCGAGGTGTTAACGCCTGCACTCCTTCTCTAGATCCATCGGTCTCGACAAATATGGGGTATTCCCGAAATGATTCCAACCGTTCGTCTACCAAATGATAGGGTATTCTCTCTTTCTATAATTGGGCTCGCTATCCCTTCTGATCTTTAATCACGAAATTCAACTTCTCAGGGCTTCAAACTCCCACAACTCCAAGACCTTAGAGAGCTATCCTTCCTTGCATAAGGTTTCTAGACCCGGATCGCGTGAACCTTCAGACAGTTCTTGGGAAATCGTCCCGAATATTAGTTGAGTCTCTGGATAAAGGTTCGACATGGTTCCAAGGTTTATGGGGTAATCCCCAGGGAAGAGTACTCTTGAGGAGCCTTCCTCGAACATTACAAGAGTTAAAAAAAAAAGACTATTCTTAGTGGACAAAATTCATGCCCCAACCTTAATCCTTTTTACAGAAACCAACTATGGGATGTAAGCATACACAAACATCCATTATTTCCAGTATAACACACTAGGCAATCCTTCTACACATAAATTATTATGGGCATATAAACATAAGCATGTATTCATGATATTCAATTCAAATTACAAGGTATAAAACACTTATCAGATCTACTAGGTGTGATGCAACTGCTGAGAGGGGTGCTCATTTCCACCCAACCGTAGGCTCAGTGACTCCAAACGGATTTACCACTAGCCACCCCCGAGCTAGACCACAATGATTTGAGGTTCAATCTCCTTCTTCCATCTTGTTAGTAACATTTCTTGTCTGGGTCACAAGAGTATTCAAGTCTGCAAGTCGCAGGAGAAGCGCCCGAGTGTAGCATAGAAAAATCTCGTTTCAAGCTTCCAAGCGAGTAAGCGAGCGAAATTATACTGACGACGGTCCAGATTCATCCATAGGAGCAGATCAGCGGCCGACAGAAAATCGCAGATAGCAGAGTTGTGCCAAAATTAGCGCAAATAGATCGCACCCATATTGTATGCAGGGAAGAATAGCAGCCGTCCATCCAAAGGACGCATGCCGCGAGATCTAGTCGCATCGGCTTTTCGACAATTGCGAGTTCAAAGGGTGAAGGTTTTATGTCGTTGAACATTTCGAAACCCTGAACCCCGAAAGCACTGAAAATTAGGCCCATGATATCACTGAGCATTCTTAACCGCCCATCCAAAGAGGACACCTGGTGACCGATTGAGTGATGCAAGAGCATTGCCAACTCATCAAGCAAGCCATCACATCAAGCGAAGATCAACTGGACAAACCAACCCAAATTTTTGAAAATACTTTGGCATTTTTGCGCAAGTCTTTAATGAACCATTTATGAAGGAACATTTGTATATTGTATTGGACCTTGAGACTTTAATCTCTCGTCCTTTGGTAGATAGTCGGAATTTAATTTAGTTAATGCTGGTAGATAGGATTTTTAAGTCTAGATTTGATAGTTTATATTCCGATAGGGAAAACGGATATAGACATGCTTATTGTGCCATTGTAACATAGAAAAAAATAATAGTGGAAGCATTCAGGAGAAGAAAAGAGCAAGTAGAGAATAGTGTATGAAGAACACCCATGTACAGGCATTTGATTTAATAGAAGGAAGCTTTGATTCAAACTCATGGTTTGTGTTGTTTTCTCTGTGTATTGATGTTATGCTCATGGATGTTTGCTTTCTTGTCATGCATTTGTTTTTATATGTTGTGCATGTGATTTCATGGTTCAACCTAAATTCTGAAAGGGAGAGAGAGTGAGGTCCAATTGTTTCTCTATCTGAGCCAGGAGATTCCTGCAAGGTGTGCAGTCGAAATCATCCACAAGGAGTGCGTTGATGAAGGCTCAGGTAGTTTAACTTTTTTTCTCATTCACCCAAAAGTGAGAGTGGTTTGCTGAAGCCATGCAAGGAGTGTGCAGGCTGAAGAGGAAGTCTCAGTTGTGAACCTGAGCAAGGAAATCAAGGACTGCTGCTGCAGGAGTGCACAGAGTCGGAAGGATCCAACACTTGGGAAGTGTTGTATGTTTGCTGCAAGGAGTGCGTGCAACTCTCTATGAAAGAATCAGAGTGGAAAAATCTCAGGAGGTATAGCACCTTCGTGATATCATCAAAAGAGAGCACCGGGTTCTTGCGCCATGAAAGGTTTCAGGCAAGAGTTGCAAGTGCGTGCACAAAGATCTCTTTTTCCTAAGGGATTGTGGAAGCTGGAGAAAGCTCAGGAGGAACAAGGCCTTCAAAATTATTGAAAGGTTGCACAGAATATTTCCATGCTAAGAAGTCCTCAAGAAGGGAGGAAAGAAATCGACGTTCAGGATTCGCAGAGGAAATTCGCGAAATCCCGTCAGTCGTTAGATCTCGGGAAGTTGTGTAGGGTTTAAGTCCTAGTGTGCAGAGAAAGATTTCCAGAAGAGTCATCAGGATATCAGAGTCATCGGGGTTTTGAAGGTCAAGAGAATCGAGACCTTGTAAGTCCTGAAATACCGACGGAGAATCGTAGTTGTTGATCTCGGCAGGACACATGTCAAACATCAGGACAAGAGTCAGGATTTTACCCATAGGGGATTCTAGGAGGGAAGGAATCATTACAGCAGGAATCGCGACCCGTGATTTCCCGACAGGATCAGAACTGTCCATCTGTAGGGACACGCTTCAGGAGATCCCGAGGAGTCGGGGGTCGGGGAATCGAGGTTTTCGAAGATATGGAGCTCGCACAACTGGAAACTGTGATACGTGATTTCTCGATCACTACAAGAGTGTGGGCCATAGGCGCTCGAGCAGTGGGCAAGTGGCATTGGCATATCGCGAACTCGGAGGTTAGTGAGTTGGAGCTGCAAGGAATTGCATCAAGAGTTGAGAGATCACGAGAAGCGATATCTCGACAACCACCGGTTAACGTGTGGGACCGCAAGAGCGAATGGAAGACAAGTGGCAGATACCAGAAGATCTCACGAACTCAGGTGTTCGCAGGGTGAAAGCCCAAATATTGGGAGGTTCAAGTCACGAAGAAGCGAGGTTGGGAAAGCGCGATAGGATCGTATCAGCGTTTCGACACCTCAACTATCGGGGGTTGGAAGCCCAAGGACTGGGTGTCCTGAGTAATGAAGTTGCGATAGTGCGAGCCTGCGAGAGAGAAAAAGTCCCGATAAGCGGGGATAAGGTCAGCGTTGACTGAGCCATCGGGAGTCAGGGATCCTTGAGGACAATGGATCACGATAACGCAAGTGCCGATTTCCCGATGGGGAAATTCCTGACAAGAGCAAGGAACATGTGGGTGAATATCCATCGAGGTTCGGGGATTTGTGAGACCCGATCCCGTGAGTTCAAGACTCACGATCACGTGAGGTTCGATTTCCCGATAAGACAAAGGGAGATCATACGGAGAGTCCTATGGGCGTTGGAAGTGTCGATAAGGGATTTGAAGAGTGTTTCAGCTCTTCGGGCCAAAGGAAGAGAAGGTCCTGTGGGAGCGGACGTGCCCAGGGTGGTGCACCTACGTCAGAGTGGTATCAGAGTGGATTTCTTGTCTGTATATTTCAGGCAAGAGGAGCAAGGAAGGAAATAAGTACTCTGATGCACGTCAGAGTGGTATCAGAGCGAGAAAATATCTTTTATTTCTGTAGCAGAGAAGAAGAGAAAATTTTACCATGCCGCCGAGGAGAGAAAGACAATCACCCGATCCAGAGGATAGGGGGAACCAGAGAGGAAGAGGGGGACAAGAACATAATCTAGAAATGGAAAGGTAGATACGTGATCTCTGAGTGAGACTAGAAGATATGGAGGCAGTGCAGAGATGCACAGCTAGTGCTGGAGATCTGAGCGACTCTGAAGGCGAAGTTGAAGTCGAACAACAAGGAGAAGTTGTAGCCGAAGATGTAGTCAATGAGCGGTTAATTAAGGCTATCTCCTGGATGAGTTCCAAAACAAAGATGAACATTCCAACTTATGAAGGGAATCTGGATGCAGAAGAGCTTCTAGACTGGATTAGAGCTTTGGACACCTACTTTGATTATGAGGACATCGAAGAAGATAAGAAGGTCAGGCATGTTGTCACCAAATTGAAGGGACACACAACATTATGGTGGGACAAGCTTCAAGCAGATAGACGTTCCAAAGGCAAGCAAAAGATCAAAAGTTGGGATCAAATGATTGTGAAGATGAAGGCAAATTTCATCCCAAGGGATTATCAAATCACACTGTTCAAGAAAATGCAGAACCTAAGACAGAAGCTGATGACAGTGAAGGAGTATACTGAAGAATTCTATAAGATAAATATCAGAGCAGGTCATCGGGAGAACGATGATGAAAAAGTTGCCAGGTATATGAATGGCTTGAGATACGATATCCAAGATGAGATGAGTATGAAAACCATCATAACGATGGAGGATGCATATCAAATGGCGTTGAAAGCTGAAGAGAAGTTGAGCCGTAAGCCAGGACAGTGAGGCCGAGGAAGGAGCCATCCAATAGGTAAATCAGTTGCCCAAGATAGGTTCTAGAAATCCAAGGACGACTGGAAGAAGCCTCAGACTAGAACAGAGAGAGGTGGAAGTTCACAGTGAGGCCAACACGCTGAACAACGAAGGTAGCATACGAAACAGAGCGGAGGATACACTGATAATAACACATTTCCTCGTACCAGAGGTAGAGGAAGAGGCAGAGGTGGAGTCATCACATGCTTCACATGTGGAAAGGATGGACATAAGGTAGTTGATTGTCCAGATAGGAAGAAGGATGGAGGAGAAGCTCACATCGCCGAGGCACAGAGGCGAGATGCTGAAGCCAAAGACACAGAAGATAGAAGGTCATTGATGATGCGTAAGGTTCTCTTAATGCCTGAGAAGGAGGTGGAGGACACAACCCAAAGAAAAAATATTTTTAGGACTGCATGCAAAACCAAAGACAGGAAATGCAAGGTTATCGTGGACAGTGGTAGCATAGATAATCTTGTTTCAACAGAGATGGTGGAGAAACTAGAGTTGGAGACAACTGATCACCCGAGTCCATACAAAGTTTCATGGCTACAGAAGGGACATCAGGTAAGTTTCACCAAACAGTGCTTAGTTGACATCAAGATAGGAGGATATAATGATAAAATACTCTGTGATGTTATTCCTATGGATGTATGTCATTTATTGCTGGGCAGACCATGGCAATATGACAGGAACGTAATTCATGATGGGAAGATGAATATGTATACTTTGGAGAAGAATGGAAGAACACATATGCTACTTCCAATTAAGGATAAAGAAGTAAAATCAGAACCAAGAAATATTGTACTTCTCATGAGTGGGAAGGAACTTCTGGAAAAAGTAAAGAAGAAGGAAGATCCACAATTCTTTGTGGTCAGGAAACCAAAAATTGTTTTGACCAACACAAGAGTGGATGACTTGCCGGAATAAATTCAGGAACTGCTGGAAGAGTTCGTTGACATTGTGGTAGACGAATTACCTCATTCGTTGTCGCCGATGAAGAGTGTGAGTCATCATATAAACCTCATACCAGGAGCCAGTTTTCTAAACAAAGCTGCGTACAGGTTGACGCCGTAGGAAAATGAAGAAGTCAAAAGGCAGGTGCAGGAACTGTTGGATAAAGGACTGATCAAGGAAAGTTTAAGCCCGTGTGCCATCCCAACAGTATTGAGTCCAAAGAAATATGGAGGTTGGAGAATGTGCATCAATTCCAGGGCCATTAAAAAGATAACCATCAGGTATAGGTTTCCATTTCCACGGATGGATGACTTGATGGACTATTTGAGTGGAGCCAAATTTTTTTCAAAGGTTGATTTGAAAAGCGGATACCATCAGATTCGCATGAGGGAAGGCGATGAATGGAAGACAGCCTTCAAAACCAACGAAGGGTTGTATGAATGGCTAGTCATGTTGTTTGGCTTGACGAATGCACCAAGTACCTTCATGAGGTTAATGAATGAAGTGCTGAAGGAATTCATCGGGAAGTTTGTCATTGTTTATCTGGATGACATATTGATTTTCAGCAAAACAAAAGCAGAACATCTGAAGCATTTAGCTGTAGTAATGAAGAAGCTACAACAAGAGAAGTTGTTGATCAACATGAGGAAATCTTCATTTATGAAGACAGAACTCATTTACTTGGGATTTGTCATATCGGCAAATGAATTAAAAATGGATCCAAGTAAAGTGGAAGTAAAAATTGGCCATCACCGAGAAATATTTTCGAGGTGAGAAGTTTTCATGGAATGGCTAGTTTCTACCGAAAATTCATCATGAATTTCAGTGGAATTAGCACAACGATGATGGATATCGTCAAGAAAAGACATAAATATTTTCATTGGATTGAAGAGGCAGAGAAGAGTTTCAACCTATTGAAACAAAATATCACGGAACAACCAGTGTTGGTGTTGCCGGATTTCCAAAAGGTGTTCCAAGTAAAATGTGATGCAAGTGGCTTTGCCATAGGAGCGGTCTTGAGCCAGGACGACAGACCAATTGCATATTTCAGAGAGAAGCTGGATGAGGAAAAAGTAAAGTAATCCACGTATGACAAATAATTTTATGCTATCATACAGGCATTGAAGAAGTGGAGGCATTATTTGATCCCGAAAGAATTTGTTTTGTATAGTGATAATCATGCATTGCAGTTTGTGACTCAACATGAGAAGTTGAATCAGAAACATGCTAAATGGGTAGAGTATATGAATAATTTTGCATTTATAATTAAGGACATTTCAGGTACTGCTAACAAAGTGGCTGATGGTTTGAGCAGGAAGTGTTTGTTGCTGCAAGAGTTCCGATTCAAAACATTGGGTTTTGAAAATCTTAGGGACATGTACACAGGTGATGCAGATTTTGCAGAAGCATATGAAGCAGCTGAGAATCCAGTTCTCAGAGACAGAAGCCCATGGATAGATTATATGATCTAGGAAGGAATATTGTTCAGAGGAAATCAGTTGTGTATTCCAAATTGCTCCATGAGGGAGAATCTGCTAAAAGAAAAACACAACGGAGGCTTGGCAGGGCATTTTGGCCATGAAAAGACATTTGCAAGGCTAAGAGAAGCATACTTTTGGCCAGGGATGTGGTCGGAAGTCAAAATATTTGTCGACAAATGTAGAATTTTCCAACATTCAAAGGGCAGGAAGAAGAATGTGGGATTCTATCAACCATTACCCATACCCGAGAGGTCATGGGATGAAATCAGCATGGATTTTGTATTGGGATTTCCTAGGACGCAAAGAGGACATGATTTGATCTTTGTGGTGGTTGACAAGTTTTCCAAAATGGCACATTTTATCCCATGTCATAATACCAGCGATGCGACTCATATCGCAAATTTTTTTTTCAAGGAGGTCATTAGACTTCACAAGTTACCCAGAAGTATAGTATCAGATAGGGATACGAAATTCATTGGACATTTCTGGAGGAAACTTTGGAAGAAGATGGGAACTAACTTGATGTTTAGTTCTTCTTATCATCCTCAGATGGATGGACAAACATAAGTGGTCAATAGAAGTCTGGGAGACTTATTAAGAAGCTTGGTGACAGAGCACCACAACAGTTGGGACAATGTGTTTCCACAGGCAAAGTTTGCATACAACGACTCAGTGAACAGGAGCACAGGGAAAATTCCATTTCAGGTTGTATATGGCATACAGCTGAGAGGATTTTTTGAACTCAGGGAGTCAAAACCAACTGCTACTAGCAGCACAAGTGCAGAAGAGTTCACCGAGGTGATGAAAGAACTTCACAGCAAGGTGAAGCAGCGACTGCAAGATTCAAATTAGGAATATAAGCGCAGAGAGGATCAACATCGGAGACAACTTTAGTTTGAAGTTGGTGATCTAGTTTTGGCACATATGAGGAAGGAAAGGTTCCCGAGAGGAACATACAACAAGATGAAAATGAAGAAAATCGGGTTATGCAGAGTCCTAAAGAAATTAGGAGAAAACGCTTATGAAATTGAGTTGTCGGATGGGATCGAAATATCTCCGACGTTCAATGTCTCAGACTTATATCCATATAAGGCTGAGGAAGCAGGAGCTGGAAGTGATCAACAACCATAGGTCTAGTGACAGAAGCAGATGCCGATTGCAGAGAAGCTGCAGATGGAGCGTATACTCGACAAGAGAGTGAGAAAAAAGACCAGGCAGAAGCAATACTTCGAGTACCTGGTCAAGTGGAAGAATCATCCAGTGGAATATGCCAGCTGGGAGACTGAAGTAGAGATACAAAAGCATGGAAATATTATGCAGGAGCTCATGGACATGAGCCCATGAAAGTTTTCAAGCCGGGGAGTATGATGCAGGAGCATCGCCAACTCATCAAGCGAGTCAGCACATCAAGCGGAGATCAGCTAGACAAACCAACCCAAATTTTTGAAAATACTTTGGGATTGTTGCGCAAGTCTTTAATGAACCATTTATGAAGGTACATTTGTATATTTTATTGGACCTTGAGCCTTTAAGATCTCGTCCTTTGGTATATAGTCGGCATTTAATTTAGTTAATGCTGGTAGATAGGATTTTTAAGTCTAGATTTGATAGTTTAGAGTCCGAGAGGGAAAACGGATATAGACACCCTCATTGTACCATTGTAACATAGAAAAAAATAATAGTGGAAGCATTCAGGAGAAGAAAAGAGCAAGCAGAGAATAGTGTATGAAGAACACCCATGTATAGGCATTTGAATTAATAGAAGGAAGCTTTGATTCAAACTCATGGTTTGTGTTGTTTTCTCTGTGTATTGATGTTATTCTCATGGATGTTTTCTTTCTTGTCATGAATTTGTTTTTATATGTTGTGCATGTGATTTCATGGTTCAACCTGAAGTTTGAAAGGGAGAGAGAGTGAGGTCCAATTGTTTCTCTATCTGAGCCAGGAGATTTCTGCAAGGTGTGCAGTCGAAATCATCAGCAAGAAGTGTGTTGATGAAGGCTCGGGTAGTTTAACTTTTGTTCTCATTCACCCAGAAGTGAGAGTGGGTTGCTGAAGCCGTGAAAGGAGTGCGTAGGTTGAAGAGGAAGTCTCAGTTGTGAACCTGAGCAAGGAAATCAAGGACTGCTGCTGCAGGAGTGCGTAGAGTCGGAAGGATCCAACACTTGGGAAGTGTTGTATGTTTGTCGCAAGGAGTGCGTGCAAGTCCCTCTGAAAGAATCAGAGTGGAAAAATCTCAGTAGGTATAGCACCTTCGTGATATCATCAAAAGAGAGCACCGGGTTCTTGCGCCGTGAAAGGTTTCAGGCAAGAGTTGCAAGTGCGTGCACATAGATCTCTTTTTCCTAAGGGATTGTGGAAGCTGGAGAAAGCTTAGGAGGAACAAGGCCTTCAAAATTATCGAAAGGTTGCACAAAAGATTTCCATGCTAAGAAGTCCTCAAGAAGGGAGGAAATAAATCGACAGTCAGGATTTGCAGAGGAAATTCGCGAAATCCCGTCAGCCATTAGATCTCGAGAAGTTGCTTAGGGTTTAAGTCCTAGTGTGCAGAGGAAGATTTCCAGAAGAGTCATCGGGATATCAGAGTCATCGGGGTTTTGAAGGTCAAGAGAATCGATACCTTGTAAGTCCTGAAATACCGACAGAGAATCCTAGCCGTTGATCTCAGTAGGACACGCATCAAACATCAAGATAAGAGTCGAGATTTTACCCATCGGGGATTCCAGGAGGGAAGGAATCATTACACCAGGAATCAAGACCCATGATTTCCTGACGGGATCAGAACCGTCCATCTGCAGGGACACGTATCAGGAGATCCCGAGGAGTCGGGGATCGGGGAATCAGGGTTTTCGAAGATAGGGAGCTTGCACAACTGGAAGCCGCGATACGCAATTTCTTGATCACTACAGGAGTGTGGGCCATATGCGCTCAAGCAGTGGAAAAGTGGCATCGACATATTGCGAACTCGGAGGTTCGTGAGTTGGAGCTGCAGGGAATTGCATCAAGAGTTGTGAGATCGCGAGAAGCGATATCCCGACAACCACCGGTTAGCGTGTGGGACCGCAAGAGCAAGTGGAAGACAGGTGGCAGATACCGGAAGATCTCATGACCTCGGGAGTTCACAGGGTGAAAGCCCAAATATTGGGAGGTTCAAGTCACGAGGACGTGAGGTTGCGAAAGTGCGATAGGATCGTATCGATGTTTCAGCACCTCGGGTATTGGGGGTTGGAAGCCCGAGGACTGGGTGTCCCGAGTAGAAAAGTCGCGATAGTGCGAGGCTGCGAGAGAGAAAAAGTCCCGATAAGCGGGGATAAGGTCAGCGTTGACTGAGCCATCGGGAGTCGGGGGTCTGTGAGGACAGTGGATCACGACAGCGCAAGTGTTGATTTCTCGACGGGGAAATTCCCGACAAGAGCAAGGAACACATGGGTGAATATCCATCGAGGTTCGGGGATTTGTGAGACCCGATCCCGTGAGTTCAAGACTCATGATCACGCAAGGTCTGATTTCTCAATAAGACAAAGGGAGATCATATGGAGAGTCCCGTGGGCGTTGGAAGTCCCGATAAGGGATTTGAAGAGCATTTCAGCTCTTCGAGCTGAAGGAAGAGAAGGTCCTGTGGGAGCGGACTTGCCTAGGGTGGCGCGCCTACATCATTGAGCCATCTCGACGTCTTGTCCATCGCGACCCCAAGCCGCAAGGAGTAGCTCCGTCATATCCCCAATGCGCAAGGTGCCGGGAGCGTCCATGACTTGGGCCCACAATATCACCGAGTGAGTTTCAGGACCGTCATATCTCAGAGGGATGCATGGCACCAGATTGAGCCATCTCAGTGTTTCGCTCATCGTGATTTCAAAATTAGGGATTAGCTCCTTCCCATTAGCGAATGCCAAAAGGGCCTTAGGGAATAAGAACATGGTCGCAACCCATGGTCACTTGGGGAAAGAAAGGAGCTGTGTAAAGAAGGCCAAAGGCACCGATCAATTATAGAGGGGATCATCGCGATCTATAGGCGACATCAGATCTGATCTCAATACTATCTCTCCCTTGGAGTAAATGAAGGCAAGAAAGGGTGGTTGAAACCTCCTTTCATTCCTTAAGTGTGAGGTATGGATGGTTTGGAAAGCAGTCTGCTCGAAGGGGTCCTTTGTACTGATTTTTCCAAAGAAGTCATGCCGAAGTCCTCGAACAGATAGAGAAGTCTGCACATGCCATTTTGGCCTTTAATGTTCTAGCTATCTCCCCTGCAAAGGTCATGCAAAGTTAAGGAGACATCTGATGAAGGACCTTCGCCCAAAGATTGATTGAAGAAACTAGGGCGAGCGTGCCTTTGTTGGGAAAATCTGCCTAAGTATATGTGCTCAATTTTTGCATTTTTGCAAGCATCGATGGTTGAGAAAGGCTCTCGATTGTCAAGTTTTGATGAAGCGTTGGTCGCTCTGGTCAATTTACAAGGCATTTGAGACTTCTTACTTTATGGATGTCAACTTCTTTTCCATCTCTTTGTTTACTATGTTAGAACAACTCAGAATTGGAGGATCCAGTTGAGTTGTAGCTGTTATAGGATGATGTAGGTTGGATCACTGTAACAGTTGCATTGTTTCTAATCGGTTCCAGTGATTTTTTTAGCGCTGAACGACTTGGAATTGAAGGATTTAGTCGAGTCACCCCTCAGCTCCTTGAAGCTCTGGACCAAGAGGATATTGGCGTCTGATTTTTTCACCCTCAAGCCTCCGAAGGCCTATCGCCCGAGGCAGTCTTGCTCACCCTTCTCACAAGTCTTCCATCTACCACCCTTTAATCCATTTACTGACAGAAGTTGGATCAAGACCTCCCTTTCTTTCTACATACCATACCTAGTTTCCTGAGTTAAAGCTATATCTTCTTGATTTTTTATCCATTTGATCACCCCATTAAACAAATCGTGACATAGAACTGATGGGCATTGGGCTCTGCTCCTGCAAGCAATCCAGGAGTGACTTCTTACGCTAACATTGTTGGAGCCATTGCTGGGGACGAAGTTGAACATTTTCCCCAGGATTGAATGACATGGAGCCTCTGATTCTGAAGGTGCATCAGGTATCAGAGATTTTGAAGATTGCTACTATGCACCTGGTGACTCCATGGTGACGACTCCACTGTGGCGAACCTGCCATGTTAATTGTGGCTTTCAGAGGTAGACACACGTGGTATCATCCATAGTTGCCTCTAGCTACACCTGAAACTGATCCAGAGGTGGTTCTCAGGAAAGGAAAGGCCCCTGAAGAAGAAGCTTCCACCGCCAAACTGGGTAATCTGCCATCTCCTTTTGTGGGAACTCCATTTTCTCCTCCTCAGTTTCTTAATAGACCTCTTTCTGAGGTTTCCCGTTTCCTGAATTTTGGGAGTGTTCCTGCTGAGTTTTCCCCTTCTGGTCTGGGATTGGAGGGAGAAATCCTTGTCACTCCCCTCTCCTCTGAAGTTGTACCTTGGCATAGACCCAGGACTATAGAAGATTTCCCCACCCCTATCTTTACTACTCCTCCTCTTGTTACTGTTACTACTCCTGTGGAAAGAGGAGCACCTGCTGACTTGAGCTCGTTAGCCTTCTCCTTAAATCCCCTCTTGTTTCCCACTCCACTTCGAGACTCATTCCCAGTAGCCCCTTCACGAACTCCTTCTCCTCCAAGATCTCCTCCACCTAATATTCCTATGGCTGGTGTTAATCCCCCTCTGAATAGAATGGATGCCATAGTTTCTTCCAGATATGCTCCCTTAATCCTACCCCATCCTATGAATCCTCTCCCTACTGGGGACTACTTGAAGTATATGCCCAAGTTTATTGGGGAAGGAGACATAACTGCAGAAGAGCACCTGGATTATTTCTATGGTTATGCAGACAACCTAAACATTGAAAATGAAGATGTCTGGATGAGAGTCTTCATCCAGAGCCTAGATGGCGAGGTGAGGAAATGGTTTAGAGGATTGCCCCCCAGATCTATTGCTGGGATCGAATCATTGGATAGTGTTTTCCTGCGGAAGTGGGTAGATAGGAAGGATTTCATGTATTACATGACATATTTCAGGTCTTTGAAGAAGATGGAAGGAGATTCTGTCTCCTACTTCTCCAAAAGATTCAATAAGATGTATAATAAAATCCCTAAAGCCCTCAGAAGCCTCAACCAAGATTTCTTATGCTAGTGCGTTTGGCCCCGATTTTTGTCTTTTGTTGAGAGAAAGAAGAGCCACCTCCTTAGCTCAAATGCAAGATGCATCCATAGAGGTGGAATCTAATGTATTAGTAGCTGATAGACTAAGGAACAAGACCAATGCAGACATAAAAAAGGGAAGGTTGGAAGCCTTGACTTCTAGCCCATCAGTGCCCCACCTTCAAGTGGATGAACTGACCAGGATGGTGAAGTCTCTGTCTGCAGAGATGGAGAGAATGAAGTTGGAAGGGAGGAAAGCATACAAGGTCTCCCAAAACACCGAAAAAGGAGGAGGTTTTAGGAGGCCAAACAATATTGCTTCCCCGACTGTGCAAAAGGAGAGGGGAAGAGACAGAGAAGACCAGAAGATTTAGGCCCCTTTTCAAAACAATTTTGTGGCTGAGGGGGAAGAAGGGGAAACAGATGAGCTGGATCCTGAAATCTATTGCTTCAGAGACACTCCTCCTTTTCCTCATCTCACTCAATCATCATACGAGGAGTCTCTCATGGACAGTCAACTAAATGAACTGAGCAAAGGAGACAAGGTTAGTGGCAGCCAAGGCAGGTATGATCTGCGTTCCAAGAAAAGGCCAGTAGCGCCTAATGATCCTGAGAAGTCAACTAGAATAGAGAAACATGCTAATGAAGTAGAAAAAATTCATAGAGGTAAGAAGTACCAACCCCTCTCTCCCACAGTCTAGAGTCATGTTCCCAAAATAAGAGAAATCCCAAAGCTCTCATCTT
This sequence comes from Picea glauca, assembly GCA_000966675.3. NCBI lineage: Eukaryota > Viridiplantae > Streptophyta > Pinopsida > Pinales > Pinaceae > Picea > Picea glauca. The sequence goes on from JZKD02S2403051.1 coordinate 602,837, forward strand.
CTTTTAATTTCGAGCATGAAATTCAAAAAATCAGAATCCTTATGCCCATGACCGAATTGATTAAACATGAAGGGTTCAAGAAATTATTCTCTGAGATTTTACAGTCTGAGGTCTCAAGCCTTCCCACAGACTCCATCAATTTGCAAGATGAAAAGCCTGTAGTTATTCTAGGTCCTATGGTAGAAGATGGGAATGACTCATCCCCTCCCTTCTACACTTCCTTGAACATACATGACAAAGTATTACACAAATACTTAATGGATTTGGGGGCTTCTCACAACCTCATGCCGAAGACTGTCATGGAAGAGTTAGGGCTAGAAGTCACCCGAGCCTATCATGACCTCTATTCATTTGACTCCAGAAAAGTTCAATGTCTAGGAGTTATCAAATACCTGGTTGTGATCTTGTTTCAGTTGCCCATGAAAAGTGTGGTCATGGATATTGTAGTGGTTGATGTCCCCCCCAAGTTTGGTATGTTATTATCAAGATCTTGGATAAAAAGACTGGGGGGAACTTTGCAGATGGACCTCACATATGCTACTATCCCGATGTTTGGAGGAGAACATAGGAGGCTATACAGGAAAGCCCAACTGGCCTATATAATCAATGATGAAGCCAACCCTACCAACCATCCCATTTTTGCCTTAGATATTTATTTAGGTTCAAGTTTACTACAGCTCACCCATGCTCCTGGGCCCCCTCTTAAGCTCATAAAGCGGCTCACCACTTCCCATAAGTTTCCTCTCTCCATCACCCCTGTCTAGAAAATGTTCTTTGATGGAGCCTCTTCCAGGGAAGGTGTTGGTGCTGGGGTATTTTTTGTATCACCTGCTCAGGAAACCATATCTTTGTCATACAAATTAGAATTTGAAGCTACCAAAAATGTGGCAGAGTATGAATCTCTTATCCTAGGATTAAGAGCTGTGAGGGAAATGGGAATTCAGGAGGTAGCAGTGTTTGGTGATGCAGAGTTGGTGGTCCAACAGATCAGAAATGCTTATCAGGTTAAGCATCCTCGACTCAGAAGCTATAAAAATGAGGTGTGGGACCTAGTTGACAGTTTCTTTTCGGCATTCAACATTTCTTTTATCCCAAGAGAGAAGAACACAGTGGTAGATTCCTTGGCTACATCAACAGGCAATTTCAAAGTACCTTTGCTGCCCAAATTCAGATATGATGTGGAAGTAAAATACAGGCCCTCCATACCTAAAAATGTCAAACATTGGAAGGTATTCGAGGATGATCTCGAGATCAAGAAATTCTTTGAGACTGTCGAAGAATTTTCAGAGATGCATATCGACCAAGATTCTATCTCTGAGGAAGGGCTTGATGGGGGTAAGTTGTTGAGTAAAATAGAAAAGCATGAAATTGTGCAGCTCCCCAGCAACCACATTCCAAGGGGATTGGTTCCTTTGGAAAGGATTTTTGATAGAAATGATGTGTCGTTAAAGGGGGAAATCTCGGAGGATGACATTGGTACTGTTCAGTGCAACATTGGCACCGAGAGTGAGCCCAAGTTTGTCAAATTTTCAAGAAGCCTGACAAAGGAGCAGAGGTCCAAATACATTGGACTCTTGAGGGAATTTGCTGATGTTTTCACCTGGACCTATGAAGACCTCAAAACCTATGACACCTTTGTCATTGAGCATAAAATCCCGTTGAAAGGAGAGGTAAAGCCATTCAGGGAGAACCTGAGACAGATCAATCCTATGCTGCTACCTATCATGGAGAGAGAAGTGAAGAAGCTGCTTCAAGATCAGATCATTGTACCACTCAGATATTCAGAGCGGGTAGCCAAATTGGTACCAGTAAGGAAGAAGAATGGAGAAATCAGACTCTGTGTAGACTTCAGAAATTTGAACAGGAGCTCACGAAAGGATAACTACCCCTTACCAAAGATGGAACATATACTACAGAGGGTAACAAGAGCATCTAGGATGTCCATGATCGATGGTTTCTCTAGCTACAATCAAGTATCTATTCTACCTGAGGACAGGGAAAAGACAACATTTCCCACTCCATGGGGCACATTCATGTATGCCAAGATGCTGTTTGGATTAATGAATGCAGGGGAAACGTTCCAGCGTGCCATGGACATAGATTTCATTAGGGAAAAGGATAAATTTGTGTTCATCTATCTAGATGACATCACAATGTTTTCAAAGTATGATAAAGAACACTGTTGTCATCTCAGGAAGGTTTTTCTGAAATGCAAGAATTTTGGCATTTCATTAAACCCCAAGAAATCTATGTTCACCATGCAGGAGGGAAAATTACTAGGCCACATAGTATCAACAGAAGGAGTCAGAATTGACCCTAGCAGAGTTGAGGCAATACAAGCCTTATCAGTTTCGAGGTCCAAGAAGGAGGTCCAATCTTTCCTTGGAAATATTAATTTTCTGAGGAGGTTTGTGCCTAACTTTGCTGAGGAGGTAAAACTTATAACAACCATGTTAAGGGAAGGAAATGAAGTAAGGTGGACGTCTGAATCATGACGTTCCTTTGAGCAAATAAAGAAGGCCCTGATAGAATCCCCTGTGCTTAATAGCCCCGATTACTCAAAGGATTTCCTTATTTTCTCCTTTGCCTCACCTGACACAGTGGCTGATGTCTTGTTACAGACAAACAAGGTTGAACTTGAGTAGCCTATCGCCTATTTTAGTCGAGCATTGAGGGATGCCAAAGTTGGGTATGACGCTATGGAGAAGCAGGCCTATGCCATGGTAAAGTCTCTCAAAGAATTTATAGTCTATGTCCTGCAGTCAAAAATCATCGCTTATGTCCCCTCAGCTACTGTTGAAGACATTCTTATCCAACCCAACATAGACGGGAGAAGGAGTAAGTGGATAGCCAGGATTCTGGAATTTGAGCTGGAAATAAAGCCTACTAAATTGATCAAAGGTCAGGGCTTAGCCAAGCTGTTGGCAGAAGCCAATTTCCAAGCTTTGGGGATAAGTTTCATCAACGAATGCTCATGAATTCAAAAGGGTCAGTTGTCTGAAAGAGACCCTCAAAGGGAGCCCCCATTGGATCGATGTCCTTGGTATAAGGATGTCATATACTTTCTGCAAGAGTTGCGGCCTCTAGACGGCCTGAAAAGAAACAAAGCAAGATCTTTGAAGCTCAAGGCAGTCAGATACTGCCTTATCGATCAAATTTTATATTAGAAAGACCCCCTGGGAGTGCTTTTAAAATGCATGAGTTCACAAGAGGCCGATAGGATCATGGTTGAATTTCACAACGGCCTATGTGGAGGGCACCATTTCTGGAAGGCCACATCCCACAAAATTCTCAAAGCTGGGTACTATTGGCCCACCTTGTTCGCTGATGTCCACAGAGGAGTTAGAGTCTGTATCCAATGTCAAAGATTTGCAAGAAAACAACAGCTCAAGTCTCTGCCTTTACAGCCTATAGTTGTTTCGGGACCTTTCCAGCAATGGGGCCTAGATTTATTGGAGAAATCCACCCTGCTTCCAGTGGGCAGGACAGATGGATCCTAACTGCCACAAACTTATTTACCAAGTGGATTGAAGCTATCCCCACCAGGAGTGCTTCCCACAAGGTAATTATCGGATTCCTGGAAGACCTCATCACAAGATTCGGTTGCCCAAGAAATATTGTTACAGATAATGCAACCTCATTCAAGGCCGAACCGTTGGTCAAGTTCTGTGAGCAATTTGGAATCAAGATGATTCACTCCACTCCATACTATCCCTAGGGCAATGTTTTAGCAGAATCCTCCAACAAAAGTCTCATAAGGATCATCAAAAGATTATTGGAGGACAACAAAAAGGCTTGGAATTCAAAGATGAAATTCGTTCTATGGGCCAATTGGGTGACTACAAATAGATCTATAGGCATTTCCCCTTTCTAGTTAGTTTATAGAGTAGAAGTTGTCTTCCCTTCTCAGCTGGACATTCCCGTAGCAAAATTCTTCCAGGATTATCAAGAAGAGCCCAATGACATGGTCAGAAGGATTCATCAACTGGTAGAAGTCCAGCAGGCCACAGAGCAGGTAATGATCAGAATTCAACACCATCAACAGGTGATCAAGCAAGTTTTTGATAAAAAGGCCAAGAAGGAGGAGTTCCAGATAGGAGACCTGGTACTGAAATGGGATGCTCCTAAGCAGGACAAGGGAAAACATGAAAAATTTGAAGCCCTGTGGATCGGGCCTTTCAAAATCTCTGAGGTTTTCTCAAATAATACGTACAGATTGCAAGATTTGGAAGGCGAAGAGGTTTTCAACAGCCCAGTAAATGGGCATTTTCTTAAAAAATGTTTTGTCTGAGCCTTCGGTGGCTCCTGTGTTTTGTAAATATTTTCCTTTCTCTTATTTGTTTTTAATTTTATTCTTTTGTCTTAGTAAATGAATCCATAGCCCAACAGTAAGGCAGTGGAACTGCAAAATGAGTCCTTAGAGCATCACAGGGATGACTTTATCCCCCATGGAGCCTAATGTTAGTAACATTTCTTGTCCAGGGCACAAGAGTATTCAAGTCTGCAAGTCACAGGAGAAGCGCCCGAGCGCAGCATAGAAAAATCTCGTTTCAAGCTTCCAAGTGAGTAAGCAAGCGAAATTATACTGACGACGGTCCAGATTCATCCATAGGAGAAGATCGATGGCCGATGGAAAATTGTGGATAGCAGAGTTGTGCCAAAATTAGCGCAAATAGATCGTGCCCATATTGTATGCAGTGAAGAATAACAACCATCCATCCAAAGGACGTGTGGCGTGAGATCCAGTCGCATCGGATTTTTGGAAATTGCGAGTTCAAAGGGTGAAGGTTTTATGTCGTTTAACATTTCGAAACCCTGAACACCGAAAGCGCTGAAAATCAGGCCCGCGATATCCTGGAGCATTCTCAGCCGCCCATCCAAAGAGGACACATGGCGGCTGATTGAGCCATATCGGCATCTCGTCCATCGCGACCCCAAGCCGCAAGGAGAAGCTCCGTCATATCCCCTATGCGCAAGGTGCCGGGAGTGTCCATGAATCGGGCCCACAATATCACCGAGTGAGTTTCAGGACCCTCAGATCTCAGAGGGACATGTGGCACCAGATTGAGCCGTCTCGACGTTTCTCTCATCGTGATTTCAAAAGCAGGGATTAGCTCCTTCCCATTAGTGAACGCCAAAAGAACCTTAGGGAATAAGCACATGGTCATATCCCATGGTCACTTGGGGAAAGAAAGGAGCTGTGTAAAGAAGGCCAAAGGCGTCGAGTTCAGTTACAGAGGGGATCATTGCGATCTCCAGGAGACAGTGGATCTGATCTCAATACTGTCTCTCTCTTGGAGTAAATGAAGGCAAGAACGAGTGGTTGAAACCTCCTTTCATTCGTTAAGTGTGAGGTATGGATGGTCTGGCAAGAAGTCTACTCGAAGGGGTCCTGTGTACTAATTTTTCCAAAGAAGCCATGCCGAAGTCCTCGAATAGACAGAGAAGTCTGCACACGCCATTTTGGCCTTTAATGTTCCAGCTACCTCCCCTACAAAGGTCATGCGAAGTTAAGGAGACGTTTGACGAAGGACCTCCGCCCAAAGATTGATTTAAGAAACTCTATGCCTTGGAGGGCGAGCGTGCCTCTATTGGGAAAATCTACCTAAGTATATGTACTCAGTTTTTGCATTTTTGCAAGCATCGATGGTTGAGCAAGGCTCCCGATTGTAAAGTTTTGATGAAGCACTGGTCGCTCTAGTCAATGTACAAGGCATTTGAGACTTCTTACTTTATGAATGTCAACTTCTTTTCCATCTCTTTGTTTACTGTGTTAGAACAACTCAAAATTGGAGGATCCAGTCAAGTTGTAGTTGTTATAGGATGATGTAGGTTGGATCACTGTAACAGTTGCATTGTTTCTAATCGGTTCCTGTGATTTTCTTAGTGCTGAATGACTTGGAATTGAAGGATTCAGTCGAGTCACCCCTCAGCTCCTTGAAGCTCTGGACTAAGAGGATCTTGGCGTCTGAGTTTTTCACCCTCAAGCCTCCGAAGGCTTGTCACCCGAGGTAGTCTTGCTCACCCTTCTCACAAGTCTTCCATATACCACCCTTTAATCCATTTACTGACAGAAGTTGGATCAAGAACTCCCTTGCATTCTACATACCAGGCCCGGTTTCCTGAGTTAAATCTATATCTTCTTGAGTTTTTATCCATTCGATCACCCCATTAAACAAATCGTGACATAGAACTGATGGGCGTTGGGCTCTGCTCCTGCAATCCATCCAAGAGTGACTTATGACGCTAACACAACTCAACATAAATCAAGGATGAAGGTTACTCTCCTTCTCCTGATGCAAGAAAATAATCCAGGATGAAGGTTACTCTCCTTCTCCTGGTATTTAGAACTCCCTGCATTTCCAGGTTTTCTCTAGTCTCTTTCGCGATCCCCATCGTGCACACTTCTCTTCTCCTACCACATTTCCTCTCTTTCCAATTTATGTCTACAAGGTTGCGTGTGGCATGAATTATTCCGTCCGTGGTCAGGTCTGAGGGTTGTTACAGATGGGTGGTTCACCCCCATCCCCTCATTAACTCTTGAGGAGCCTCCCCACCTACCAATCTGACAGGGAATCCATTCCAGGATCAGAGAGCTGCTTTGGTTTGTGAGAAATTATAAATCAGTATGATACTGGCTCGGTGGAAGTTAACACAACCATTCTAGGTCCCTTCCACCACCTCTCATTATCCATTGTGGTCTCTTTTAGAACGTCCTCCTCCCAACAGTCATGCAACACATATTCATAACATAATTTACATTCATCGACCTTTTATACAAAGGTCTGTCAAATCAAACATTCACATCTTTGAGTTTTCCATAGTTCTTGGACAATATAGTTATTTTTATAGACTAGGGGAAACAGGGTGTTACAGACACAGTTGTAATCAACTTTCTGGAAGAAAACATCTTATCCAGATTCGACTTTCCCTAAAAATTAGTCACCGACAATGCACAAGCGTTCAAATCGATGGCTATGATAAGCTTTTGCCAAAAATTCAGCATCATATTAGGACACTCCACAACTTATTATTTGTAGGGAAATAGTTTAGCTGAGTCATCTAACAAAAGTATTACAACTGTGATTAAAAAAATATTGACTAAAAACAAGAAGACGTGGCATATCCATTTGAAATATGCTCTATGGGCCAACAAGATAAGTACCAAAAGGGAAATCAGAATGTCCCCTTTCCAGATAGTATATGGCATTGATGTTATCTTACCAATCAATCTTGCTTTTCCAGTAATGAAAATTTGGCAAGATTCGAACGAAGAACCTAATGACATTAACTGAAGAGCAAACCAGCTGGTCAAAGTTCAGCAAAATAGAGCAGAAGTAAACGAAAATTTGCAAAGATATCAGGATAAGATGAAGGCTTTATTTGATCGAAAGGCTAAGGATAGAGATTTCCTCCCTGGTGATCTGGTACTAAAATGGGAAGCCAAAAAAGATGTTGGAAAACACGACAAATTTGACTCGATCTGATCCGACCCTTATAGAATCTCGGCCTCAAAAGGAGAAAATGCTTTTTCATTAGAAAATCTAAATGGAGATATTTTAAGTGCCCCTGTAAATGGTTGATATCTTAAACACTACATGCAATAATATGTTTTCAAACTTTCATTGTATATACCAGTTTGTTTTCATGTTTTCTTTATAGTCACATTGCTTTCAGTAGATTCTAAAAAAATAAAAATAAATAAATAAATAAATAAAAATCAAGATTTTTCAGAGGATGCAAATACAAAGCAATTCAAATCTAGTAGTTCACAGAGTTAGTATGAGTGTGTCTGACAGTTATCAGTTGTTCGTAGGAAAAGCATTAGGACTGAAGAGACCAATTATACTACAGGGTAATCTGCATGGATAACCATGATAAATACTTTCCCTAAAGGTAATGAGTAAACAATCTTCTGGCTGTAAATACAACGAACTATTAAGGTATGAACTCTGACCCGAGAACCTGAGTTAAAAATATCCTAAGAGGTACAAGTGAACGACATGCTGATTTAAAAAAAATAAAAATGATTAATACTCATTAGCACTCCCAAGTTTTCAAGGTTATCTCACCTTTCCACTTTGATCACTATCAAGCTTACTCTTCACCCAACCTTGTTTTTCTCCCTTTAAGTCTCATCTTAATTTCGGAAATGTTCAAACTAACTTTCGAGGCAAAGATAGGTAAAATCCTATGTTTTTCCTAAGCTTTGGCTAAACCAGAAGTATGTCTGGGCTAATCTTAACCTTTTTAGTCTTTCTGCTAGAAATAAAAAGATCATTTTCGCTCAAGTGAAGTCCCTTAAAAAAAAAGAAGAAGAAGATGTTAATAAATTTTCCCTGAGATTTTCCATAAAGTTAGAGTGTTTGAGGGCCAAAAGTAGATCAATCTAGAGATTTTTAATAAGTTGATAGACCTTTGCTAAAAATAAAAAAATAAAAAAATTTAGCAATATATTTTCCCTGCGTATGTTGCATACTTATTGATTGCCCCCACTTCATAACAAATATGTATAGAAAGAGATGGCGAAAGGAAATTCGTTATTGATTTCCCCCATCTAATATAAAGAGGTGGTGAAAGGAAATTCGTTATCGATTTCCTCTATCTAATATAAAGAGATGATGAAAGGAAATTCATTATATGATTTCCCTCATCTCAGCATTTAAATGCTAAATTTAATGAAGTGGTGAAAGGAAATTCAATGTGGAAAATCCGATAACTTTAACGAGGTACTGAACAGGCCCACTGGCAGTGAAGCAATGTCTCCATAACGGACAAGGATATTATACAAAAATTGCAAGATGCTCTGGTATTTTTCTTCTTTCAGCCAGATTACACTCTAAGATTATGGGTTTCCAGAATACACTCTAAGAGTCTCTCGATGTGAATACGATCAAATAAAAACTGGTAGAATGACTAATCTTGTTTTGATTATCTTGCACAAGTCTGAGGTCGGTTTTAGAAAGGGAAATCTATGTGATCCTATTTTGAGATTGTTGAACGCTTTAGTTTGGAAAATTTTCCAAAGTTAAGGTTGGAATCTTTATCCTCATAGTAGGGTTTTCACAACTATGTCTCACAGACCAAAATAACTAACCCCATTTACCCAATAAAAGGCACTAAGTCCGCCCATTCTCCTTGCCCCACAAGGAGATGAGGTCCCCAATTGGAGCCTATGTTGAAGCTAGGTTTTAAACTTTTTACCTCTAAAACTAAAACTTTTCTCTTTCGGGATTTGGCTTTTCATAAGGTATAATCCTCACTATTAGTCCAAAAGACCAGTACCGAAGTCCTGAAATGATTTCATTTCTTCGTTATAATAAAAGTCAGAAAGCTCAAGTGTTTTTAAAGTCTAGATGCACGTTCTGTAAAATACTTTAAATCATGATAAATTAAAACCCCAAAGGAGTTAATTAACCATCTTTTAACCTTTCGGGACTCGGGTTTACTCAGAACAATACGTTTTCAATACATTTTGAATCACGAAATCTCGATTCCCGATTTCTTGAAAGAAGTGGAAGTCAGTCTTAATCCTGATTAATTAAAACTAATCCCATCGTGATTTCAGGATTCGAGGTTTAGTGGTGACATACCTCATGTAACCACGATCCCCGAAACCCCGAAACGTGAAGTCCCGACTCCATACCGAAGTTAAGGCATAAAACTAATCCCATCACAATTTCAAGATTCAGGGTTTAGTGGTGACATACCTCATGTAACCGTGATCCCCGAAACCCCGAAACGCGAAGTCCCAACTCAATACCGAAATTTAAAGAGAACTAACTTCATTTTAAAAATACATTTAATGGTAACTAAACTCCTTAGGTACTTTCTTTTTCAGTCTCTGTCAAACGAGATCTTTTGAATTTTGATTTTAGAATTGTTGAAATACGACCACATTAATAACGGATAGATCGTGATTTCTGTGACACAAATGCGTATCTCAGAAATATTCTTTGCATTAAAGGTATTAAATTCTTGGCTGCTATGTCAGTACTTTCACCATAAAATGAGTTAAAAGAAAATTAGAGGTTTGTGTTTTGAAACTTATTCTCGCTTTTTCTATTAGAAGTAAGTCGCATCTAGCTGATCTTTCACACCTCTCTTTTGTGACAGGTTTTCATTCCAATACAAAATTCATGGCACCAAAGAAGGGACCCAAGAAGAGTGAAGATACAGTTGATATTTCCATCCCAGAGGGAGATGTCATATCAGACACCACACCACATGCTATCGACTCAATTAAATCATGGAGACAATTTATGAAAATCTTGACTGCAAGATAAAAAAATTCCCCTAACGACTCTGAGAATCACCTTCGGGACATAGAAGAATCAAAACTTCACAAAATTGCAACATGCCCATGGCTCATGGTGTACAACGACATGATCAGTTGGGCTTTGGACAAGGTTGATATTCCAACAAGAAGCATTTTAAATGATCAAGAGGCCATTATTGGCTCATTCAGACCTGAACATATCCAGGTTATGTACAAACTCTCACCCAATCCTAATTTCATTTACATTGTCGAATTTATAGCTGAATTCTAGAGAAAGGAATGCACTGAGGCAGACCAAACTTACCCTGATTTAATCAAAGGTTGGTGGAGATGTCCATCAAAATTTAGGGCCGATACCCATAGAATTTATGCCACATCCTCTTTGAATAAGTACATGGTTTATGTAGCCATAATGTTGTGCAGACTCTTTGGAAAAAAGAATCTATGTCATTTCCCCGCAGAATGGGTGCCATTTTTAGAAGAAGCATCAGAAGGATATAGTTTCAATTGGGACAATATTTTATCTGATAATATAGCCAAATAGGTTTCAGATTACAGAACTACAAGAGCTCGATGCCAACTAGTGGCCTTTTACATGTCAGCATATATCATGGACACAATTTGTTTTATGACTCCATTCCCCCTGATAAATTGGAGTTAGAACATAACCTTCCCTGAACCCATTCATGAACATCACTCTGAGTCGTGGGAAGAAAATGAAAAAAAATCGTTTTACGAAATTTTCCATTTCGTGGTGATACCAATGCATAAATTTTTTTTCGGTTGTGACCCTCCTCGCATTTCTGAAGCAGTTTCAAATAACCTCAAGCAAATAGAAGACTAGTTCATTGAAGAAATCTTCTCCTACATCAGGGTTTATGTGTTCTCAATCCCCCCTCACACGCTTCCAAAATTCCTCCCGGATAGACTGGTGTGTAGGGAAGTAGTACACCAAATAGTAAAAGGCAGTATTGGAATAGAGCTAAAGGAAACTCAAAATAATTCCTGGCCAATCTTCCCTGTGCACATTGGAAAATTTTCATTACAAAATTTGGGACATTCTAGGGTGGAAGAAGAAGCACTCGAAGAAGTTAAACTGTTAAATATTGAGTACAAAAGGCACGACCCTTATCAATTAGTGAACAAAAACTTGATACACTGCAATATGAAAGCCTATGAACATGAGGAGTCCCCTTGGGACGACATGTTCAAAGGGACCAAGTCTTATAAATAAGTGTTAGAAAGAGTATAGACACTATCGTCAGACCTGCAAGTCAGCTTTCAGACCTTTCAGAAGCATCGATGGAGTGGTTTGCCCCAAGTACTTCAAGGAGAAGAAATCACCCTCCCCCAGAAGCAAGAAAGCGTTCCACCAGGTTTCGAGCAGGAATCAAAAAAGAAGGGAAATCCCAAAAAAGCCCTACAGGATACGGAAAGGCCTCCACCAAGAAAAAAGACCGAAGCAGAGAAAAGGTCAGGGAGACCTCCCAAGTCTGGTAAGCCTACTCCCCCTTCATCATTAGGTGTTGATGTCAACACACCTAAGGAAGTAGGAGGGAAAGGATCTACGGATCTAGGGAGTCCCATAGCTTCCTTAACCCCCTTACAATCCAATTTTGGACTCCCACAGACAAGAACTCTATTTGTTGATGACCTTACCTCCATTCCCATAGATGAGATTCCTCCTTCCGATTATTTTTTCAGTAGAAAAAGGAAGGTCGTCCTGAAACAGGAGATGCATCATAAGGAGGGGAATATGGTTAAAAAACATAAAGTCTTGATAGACGGACAAAATTTGGAGGAAGAGGATTTCACTACAGAGATAGCAGGTTCCATGGGAGCCATGGCAACAACAAAATTTTTTACCGTGGGAAAAATGAGAACTAGGATAAAGAAGAGTGATAAAATCATAGCACAATTACAAGAGCAATTAAAGAATGTTGAGGAAAGCATTAGAGAAGAAATGAGTAAAAGCTTGGAGCAGACAAGGGCTGCCGAAAGGTTCTAAGAGGTTCAATTACTCAAAACGAGTTTGGACGAAATGAGCCAAGAAATACAAACAAGTCAGCTACATATTACTCAGCAAAAGGAGCACGCAGAATAGTTGCAGGCTAGATTAATATCGATGGAATATCAGATTATATACCTAAAATCTTTCTAGGCCCAGTCACTAGAAGTGCATTCAAAAATAGAAATTGAACAGCTGAAATTGATCTCCAAGATAGAAATTGTTCAGAATTACTTTTAAGAAGTAGATAATGCCTTTGATAATATTATCCCGAGGGAAAAAGAAGCCAAAGCAGTGAGGATTACTCTCCAAAAGGAAATTATATATTCGACAGGTGAAGAGGTATCTAAAACTAAGAAAGTATCAGCCACAGAGAAAATCAGAGGCGACATCATGCTCAAGATATGGGAAACCAACATAACTGAAAGCAAAAGAATAGTCAAAGAAATCAGAGATGACTGTGAAGAAGCTTTTGATCTTTTAGACAAAGGGTCATTAAATATTGGAAAAGACAATTGTACAAGACTTTTGGGACAGATCAATATTGTTAGACATCAATTAAATTTTAGGGAAAATTTGAGTGAAATCCAAATGGAAATTTCACAACTAAGAAAAATGGATGTCACCCTAATAGACAGGTTGTTAGTTGAGCCTAACTTAAAACTACAGTCAATAAATTTTGCAGTTAAAGGAGTTGATGAATGTCTTTCCAAGATTCAGAGAAAGGTTTATCTGTTTGAGGCAAGAGACCTTCTAGAACCCCCCATAAATTTTACACAGTTCCTGGAGAGATGAATTAAATGTATTGAATCAAAAGAAGGAGAGTCATCAACAAAGTAAAAGTATTATTTGGAAGAGATTTACTTCCAAGGAAATGGAAAAATGGAGAAGATCATGCAAATGGTTTTGGGTCTATTTTTTAACAAATAGTTAGTCACTAGGAATTAGGAAATTGCCAACCATCTTAAGATTGGTGTTTTTGTATAAATGTAATTTTTCAAGACAAAGAAAGGGCTTTTTTTCTGGATGGATTGTAAAGAGAAAACTTTGTTTTGCCTGAATTAATACAATATAGATTGAAGATTTCAGATTTGGTCAAGCCTGAGTTATGTGTTTCTCTGTCATTCTATTTTTATTTCATACTTTTGTTTGAAGTGTTTCATGTGGTAATTTCTATTATAGTGATTGAACAGTCAGATTATCTAATTGTTTGCATTTTTTCCTATGTATCAACTTTCAACGGATATAAGACCTATGGATGTTTTAGGACTCTAAAATTGTATGCTTCTACAAAGTTATCATTCATCTTTCTTGTATTAACTTAAAATGAGATTCCTCTTAAGTTGATGCCTCATTTTTTGTCATATGCCTATATATTTCCTTTTCTTTCTTCATTCCGTGCATCTTATTCATTAAAATTGACTCAGATACCAGAAGTGGCCTTTATTTCTATTATACTATTGATTCATAATTTGGAAGTTCCATTTTTATTAATTCGAACCAGAAATTTGTGACCCTTGAAAATATTTTTTATTTACAAAAAAAAACCCTCAACTTTCATGACTGTTCCAATTATCGGACAACCTAATATAGAACCCAGTCTATCAGATCAGATGAGTATTGCATTAAATCTATTCAATACCATCTTACAAACAACAAATACATAGGTAGAACTTGAACGTTCATGCACTGTCATTGAAAGGGATATTAACATCCAAGAACAATGGGAAGATAGGCAGAGACAATTAAGGAACCAACTATGATCTCTCTCTCCATTGAACTAGTCTTTTTAACCTTTAATTATCTCTGATCCCTCAACGGTATACTTTAAATCCTTAAAGTATAAACTTAGGAACAACACCACCCTCCCTATCGAGTGTGAAATCCCCACATTACGCACTTCCATTGAGATATTACCTGACACTGCTCCAATGGAGCAGTGCATGCTAACCTTAGATTTGCTTGATGAAGATCGTCAATCTTCATTACAACACAATGAGGCAGCTAAAAAATGGTCCAAATCCACCTTCGACCTCCATGTAAACCTTCGCTCATTTAACGAAGGTGATCTTGTGTTAGCCTATGATATCGCCTTTGACACTCTCGAACATGGGAAATTTGAGTCATTATGGAATGGACCCTTCATCGTCTCACATTTCCTCACTAAATGTTCCTACATCTTGGCCTCTCCAGAAGGCTACCCTCTCAAAGAAGCTATCAACAGGTTGTACTTAAAGAAGTTTTACGCCTAATCGTAAGCCCCCTACCTTAGGTTTCTATTTGTACACATTTGTAGTTTTCTTAGTCTTTTTTACCATCACCACTCCTCATGTTTGATCTATCATTCCTATTATTGAAATATGCATCATCCATTAGCCTACCATATCGATTACGCTGATGGTGCCAGCCGTTGGACCTATAATCTCGCTTTGCCTGCTTGGGCCCTCTACACTCCCTCACATGTCCTGCTCCACTCCAAAGGAATATGTTTGGGCTCGACCACCAAGAACCAAGATGAATATGACATCGTCATTGGTCTCCTCTCTGAGGCTAGTCACTGCCACATTCATCACCTTAGAATTCTATTATGTTCCCAGCTCGTCGTCCTACAACTCAACAATGTATATCATGTTCACGATCCTTGCCTCTTTCGCAAATACCTTCAAGTTAGACTCCTATCTCACAAATTTGATTCCATCACATTTACACATATTACAAGAACACTTAATCAAGTAGCAGATCACATGGCTAACCTAGTATTAGATTGGAATTTATCACATTAAAACAACATTTTATACATAACATAATACATTTGTCACAACACATAGAAAAGACATCATACATAAACACATAAATCATAGAGACACGCATGATCAAAAAATATATCCATATATGTATATATCATGAAGGTCATTAGTGTTTACAAAAAATATACATGTACAATCGCCCATAGGCTCATGAATCCCCCACCCCTATGAGTACAAAAATGGGTATCAAGTACCCTATACAAAAATGTGTTCCCAAGCCCGTACATACAAAACTTGGCACTTATGGTGCCCCCAAAGCTCCCCCCCCATGTCCTCTGTCAACTGGAGGCACCCCACTAGATGGGGGCCCTCCAGGTCTAGGAGGAAACCAACCAATCATCGCTTCCCCTACCACTATTGCTCGAAGGATCAGGGTCCACCACTCTACTGGTACTCCCACACATGGCTCTAGGAGTTCCTCATCCTGGATGTGGGACCACATGCCCTCAGGCACACCCTGTAGAACCTACTCGAAACGTCGGTGCATATCCTCTAGCATGACCCCTACATCTCCCCACAACTCTCTTGTTGGTCCATCACCAACTTCATCTCCCCACCGCCTCTGTCCAACCCTCGGCTCTAACGGTGCATGTTGAGCCGACCCCCAGTGATCCGACTCCCTGATAACCTATGAATCTCATCCTCGAGGTCCCACATCTGCAAAACAACACCAGATATAGTGTCAACATCCATATACATATATAATCAATGCTATTTATCAAAATCAAAAAACATAAAACTATAACACATACCTCGCTGGTCCCAGTCCTCCCCAAGAGGCAACACCATGTATGGATCATGGCAGTAGTCCATACCCGTGCATGGATACCTCAAAATAAGATGTGGCATCTGGTGCCACACTTGAGTCACTGTGGATGTGAAATAATGGCCACCCTCCCCACCTCCATGTCGAGCCATCATGTGGGCCCACCGCATTAGTCACGGCTCTCGTCGCCCTATGGGATCTAGCAGGATCCTCGGGCACAACACAGACACCCTCTCTAAAAACCAGGCCACCAGAACAAACCCAAAAGTGAAATCACCGGAATTGGCTCACTGACACTGATTCAGCTACCCCATCATCTTGGTGTGCATAAGCACACCCGATGAAAAAAGGTCCCCATCCAGGACCTGCTCTACTACCCTCAACTGACCACCAATGATTCGTTGAGTACCCAAGGATCCGAAGATCCTCACCACCATCATCGCGATGCACTCAGTCAGTAAGTCATCTATGGCCTTGATGTGGACAACTGAACCTGACAGAGGGTTCGACCCAGTACAGTGGTGAGCCGCCATGGTCTCCACCCAATCATCCCTAAGAAAATGGGGCTCAACAGGGAAGGCCATCCCACAGAATGGGAGCCCTGTCAAGAAATATACATCCTCTGTCGTAGAGAATGTCAACTGCTCCCCCCTCACTATGAAGCATTGCAGATCAATGCTCCACATCCCAATTGGATACTGAAGTAGGAACTCCTGCGATTGTATCAGGGGGCATTCTAAGAACTTGAGAAACCCGTAGGCTGCCAAGTGTCTCTGTACGCCTGACTGATCCCTCACCGCCTCTCGCAACTAGTACTAGTAACGATCTCTCTAGTGGGCCAACATAGTTATATGTGCTTAGCTGATCACTTGCATCCAAACATAAACATTTGATCAGCCTCATCATCCAACAAAAGGCATAAAAAAATAAAAAATTACAAACCCTTAGCCTTGCCCACAGTGCGCGTCTTTCACCCAGACAAGTGCGCACATGTGCACACCTGTTCTTTGCATAGATGTCTAAGAAACAACTGTTCATGAGTGCGCAAATGTCAGTCAAATAAGTGCGCATCTCATGCATTTCTTTCTGCCCAACCCTCACGCCCACATGTACGATTGTGTCTAGCACAACCACACATTATGCATGGGAAATGGGGTTATACCCGGGCACATATGCACGGGTATTCCTCATTTTACCATGCACTGGTGGGCCCATACCCTTAAAACCCCTTGTACGGCCCTTCGTATAGCCCCTACCTATAAACTAGGAAATTCACAAAGTGTGGGATGTTAGGACCACTAACCTGTCTCTTGCCACTCCTGGATCGATAGCCTCATGCTCCCACAATCGTGAAATCTCCTCACAGCTATATCATCAGTTCAACAACAATGACAAGTACAAATGAGGTGGCATTGTGGGTCCACCAACCATATATAGCCCCCTTTTCCCAACTTCCACACTCTGTTACAGGATCCCAAAGCCTCTGTTTTATGATCCGTTCTCAGCCATAGGATCCTGGTCTCGCCATCTACACATTCACATTCCCCAGGTCATCATCTGCACTTGGCCCTGCAGGAGCATTTTTCTCATATCACGTCCAGGTACGCATGCTCACTTTCAATTTTATCAAATCACTGTTATATGTTCTTTATCATCTGATATTGTTCATGTTAGGTATTTGGTTTTCATGTGTGCAGGTACTTGTTCCACAAGCTTACATCCCCTTCAGGTATATGTTCGACACTAGCATGTAATTATTCCCTCTATAAATCAATTGCATATCCCAATCACACCCTCTGACATTTACCTCTAGGGTCCTTACATCCGGCTTTGCAGTATCTTTACCTTTGCCGCATTTGGGTATTGTTAATTAGTAGCACTCTCCCCCACATGAATTGTCCCATTCATAGTTCTCCTTGGCAACTTGACACTCATGCTTAATTCACCCCCTAGGGATGGGAGTCCTGATCGTATTTTTAATTTCTAACAATGAACCCCATACTTCTTCTAATCATATTTCTAACCTTCCCAATGGACTCCCAGGTCATATCATCTCAGTCCTATTGATTGAATCTCCGCAGTATCATTATCCCTCCATCTCATCCACCATCAGTTTGGCCATCTGCATATTGTCCTCCATCCATTTACCTAATACAAAAACCCACCCATGGGCCCCCCACCATCCACTAGTTCTCTTTCATAAACTTGCACCCTAATAGGCCAAGCCATATTTCACTGGGGCACCCGTTTCTGTATCTATATACTCAACTCAAATTATTCTTAATTTCTTTGGTAATTGTAAAAAGCCTTTGTTTCCAACATATACATATCTTTTTCGTTGTCATCCTTAAATGGCCTTAACAAAAAGAAACCCTTCAAATCTAATAACACTAATAAAAATTGACCTATTAATTTTAATTTTAAAATATTCATAATAATATTAAACTTTTTATTTCATTAAAATTATAAAAATTTAAAAACATTTCTATTAAATATTTTTAAATATAAACATATTTTTTTAAAACAAATCAATTTATTTATTTATTTTTTTTAAATCTCATAAATCAAAATTGATTACAATATAAAAAGAAAAGAAACGCAAAGCATCTCACCTAACCTAGTCCCACCCTAAAGAGTAAAGTATGTTGTTCGGTTGTAGAGTGACAGTAGAATTGACAAGAAATGACACTTCGTTCACAATATCATAATTTATACGTTGATGGTTATATGTTGTCTGCTTATTATTGAAGTTTCGAATAACTTTCTAGTCACTAAACTTGGAGTAGATGTGATGCTCAAAGTACTTTTCCACGGCCATGATGTACGTGATTCACTGTAATTTTTTTTAAATGATGCCATGAATGATAAATGCCATTTTTTTTATGAAGAGGCTGTGAAATATGCAATTTCCATATATGGTGGGTGCCATGAACAGAAATATGTCAATTCTGTATTCTATTTTATTCAACGAATGTTATGATAGATGGGATTAGACTCATATATATTTTTGGGTTAACTGTATATTTTGATAAATTGATTGGTTGTAATTTTTTGGCAACATAATTTTGTTAGTACACAATTTCCTTATACGAGGCGCTTGTCTTTTATTTAATGAATGTTGTGAATGATATATTTAATGAAGGTTGTGAATGATATTATAGGGATTTTTTTTTTTTTTTTTTTTAGTTTGGTAGGGATATTGAGTGAAGCCCACAATTTCCTTTTATGGTGTTAATGACAATTCTATGTTTTATTTAATGAATGCTATGATAAATGGTATTAGAGTGAACATTTTATAATTTTTTTTTTTTTTGGAAGAAATATACATTTTGGGAAAGCAATTTTGACAATCTAACCCACTAGAGATATCAAGTGAGATCCACAATGCTTCTCTACCTCTTGCTTGTAATTCAAAATATTTAACCACTTAAATTAATCCACCAATCTAAACATCTTTCAATCTTATAAAAAAAATTACCCTTAATCACACAAATATAAGCTATTTTTTCATTATAAATTATATTTACTCATAAATAAATAATAAAATTATTTTTGTTAAATTTAAAAAGTAATTGAATAAGAATTGAACTCTAACTCAAAAATTTCATATCAATTTGAAATCACATTAAGACCGGTGAACTCTAACTTAAAGAAATCCCATATCAATTTGAAATAGCATTGAAAAGGTAAACAAAATTTAGTATATATTCAAGCTTTATAATAAATAAGTTGGTCATAAAAAAATTCAATATAGAAATTTTATAATTGCAAAGAAGTGGAATTGTAATTAAGTCATTAGGTGTTTATATCTCCATTTTTTTCTTTAAGAAAGAGGTTTATTGACATATTATTTACATTTATGAACAAATATATAATTGAAATTCAAAGGTCATTTATTTGTTGTTTTCATATTTAACCCAAACATTGTTAACATTAACATTATGTTCAATATTTCAATAATGTCTGCATTCAAAATATAAACCCTAACTCTAATCAATTATCTTTTGTTATATAGGAAATTCATCTTTCTTATTTTCTTCTATGTAGAAAAAGCCACATTTCATTTTTCTCTAGAGGTAGGTTCTAGAAAGAGAATGTGCACAAGAGATGGTTACAAACTTACATATTGTACCAAGGGAAGTGACCTACTTAGATAGTTGAAGCCCAATCTTAACCACCTCCATGCATAGGAGGAGAAGGCACTGGTGCCATGTTCAATTCAAGTAGTTATAAACCAAAACAGAAAATTGTATGAAGAGCGGACAAACCATGCATCAAGTTAACATGTATTTTCTTGATCATCTTTATCATGTTTTTTTCACATAGGTTTATTGTAGCCTTTCAAAATCACAGAGCGATAGCAAATAACTTCTCGCTGCCATGAGCTTCCTACAATCTATGCTCTCTTTTATTATCGATTAATTATAACAAGTGACAACCATTCATATATATTTGTTGGTAGTGGTTCAAGAAACCATTAATATAGACTGCATTTTTTCTACCGAAAACTTATTTGAATCTTTGATTAAGATGAAAAATTATATATATATTTTTAATTAAAAATACATTTAAAAAAAACTTAACTTATCTTAATTAAATATTAAGATGAAAAATTATGTTTTCGAACATTTAAAAAAAACTTAACTTATCTTAATTAAATATTAAGATGAAAAATTATGTTTTCGATTATAAGTACATAAAAAAACTTATTTAAATATTTGATTAAAATAATAAATTAAAAAGTGTAAATAACCAACTTAAACATGTTTTAGAATCAACTTTATGAACCAGCTAAACATGAAAATTTCTCCATGTTATACACAATAATCACATGAGTATTACAAACATTCAATTGTCATCATGGTAAAAATCATTCCATTTTCATCATGGTTACATATGCTCGATCATAGAGTCAACTTTATGATCGTCTAATGTAATTATCTTTTTCTTTTATACATTTATTAGATTATGCATTTTCTTTTTCTTTTAACTACATTTATTAGATTATGCTTAATAAGGTTTTTTTTTTAACAAAATTGAAATTCAGATATGTTTTTAACTATATTTATTAGATTGTGTTTAACGTCTTAATTATAATCATATAATACTTTTAACATTTCAACGTAACAAAAATAATCATATAGTCCTTTTCAGAGTTCAACGTAACAAAAATACCTTTTTATTTCATGTCTAATGGTGTTTTAACATATTTTTAATCAAAGCGCTTTCACATATTTAAAACAAACAAACAAAAAAGAGTTAATAAAAATAAAAAAAAATAATCATATAGTCCTTTTCACAGTTCAACGTAACAAAAATACCTTTTTATTTCATGTCTAATGGTGTTTTAACATATTTTTAATCAAAGCGCTTTCACATATTTAAAAGAGTTAATAAAAATAAGAAACGTTAATAAAAAATTATTAAAATAAAAAAAATAATCATATAGTTCTTTTCACAGTTCAACGTAACAAAAATACCTTTTTATTTCATGTCTAATGGTGTTTTAACATATTTTTAATCAAAGCGCTTTCACATATTTAAAAGAGTTAATAAAAATAAGAAACGTTAATAAAAAATTATTAATTCAAATTTAAAATGAAAAATTTTCTTATAAATGTTTTTTTAATGAAATTGAAATTAAATATTTACAACTATATAATTTGATCTAGAGTTACATTTTTCTAACCATTTTTTAGTGTTTTTAAACTTGGTAATAATATTCTTATATAATCTTGGTGTAACAATTTTCATCTTAAAAGGAATTTCTAACTCTTCTAACCTATTTCAAAGGTTATTCTTGGGCATTGTGTCAAAAGATTTTTTACTGTGACACTCCTCTACAATGATCCTAAGTATTAAATACCATAGATTAAAATATAGAAAAATCACAATAGATCCAAGAACAATATAGAAGAACTTCACTTTATTATTATAAAAACCCTTAGGCTAGGGCATCACCATACAATAGATCTTATTACGAAAGTGATCCTCTCATGTTCACTTGCCTTTCAAGGGGGCAACCTCCTAATGAGCTACTGCTCCAAATACAATACTTCTTGATTTGCCCCTTACATTGCTTGAACCCCTTTATATAATGCTACCAACAACCTAAGAACATTTTAGAGGAGGAATATTTTAGCAGCGAAACCTTCTAGTAAGTCCTCTTACATTTATTACATTCACACTAGACCTTATTTTTTAAAAGTGGCATTTATACATAACAATACTTATCTACTATTAACCCCTTGGGGTACCTCCTAGGTACCCCATATTATCCCCCTTAGCTACACTACATTCCATCCCCTTATGAAGGCGTTGTCCTGAATGCTTGTTATGAGGGTGTACAACCATATACTAGGGTTCCATGCATAAGTGTGGACCATAATGTTGAAGTAGGCTGGAGAACCAGGGTCCCATGTAGAAGTGATATTTACCATGTTGAAGTAGTCCATGCTCCACTGTAAACTGGGGTCTCATGTCCAAGTGCTCATGTGAACTCCATGTTGAAGATATCGAAACTCAAAATCCATCTGAAAATGATACTCCAAAGATCGACACTGGTCATGTGGATCCAAATATGTAGAGTTGGTTAAAAAATCATCCACGAGTGTTGGAGAATAACAAGATTGAAGAAGAATATGCATAGAAGGCTCTTGTTTACTCACCATGATGTTCACTACATGAGGTGAAGTAGAGTAATCAAACAAAAGATGGAAGCGGTTGTCATCTTAGAAATGCCAACTATCCATATACCAATCATCAAAATGGGCCTCAAAATCATACCAAGCATATGCTTCTTGATTCTATTCATTCTTGATCTCCACCATAAGATATACCTCCTATGTTTTAGCGCAGGTCTCTTGAAGATGTTCCCAACTGTCCTTGATGTTTTGTGAATTGTCCCAGATGTTATGTCTCCTCATGTGCAATTCTATCTTGAGGGTTTCAAAATCCCATTGAACTTTGATAAAATATAGACAAGAACAACAAGATAGCGGAAAAGGCTCACTAACCAACACTAGTTGTATTCACACCAATGTTACATATTTATAGTACAATGGGTGATGCCACCTCATAGAGAGATTTTCTCTAGATCCTAAAATCATGCACAGTGACTAGGCTAGGCAATCTTAACTAACTCATTAGTCATCACTTGAGGATATATTACTAATATCCTAAATGAATAATACAAATATAGGTGACAATTTAGGCTTAGTGATTGGTAAGGTAAGCCATGGGCTAACATTCTCTCCCTCAAACACAAGTTCAATCAATAATACCAACAATAAAGCATAAACTGGTATTATTTCCAAGTCTTCATACTGAAACTCTGAGATGAGCCTCAATGAAGAACTGTATGAAAAACCACCAATCTGGATTCTTAATGGTTCATCTGAAATGAACTGGAAGAGAGATGAGATATGGAAGTGAAAAAATGCAATATCTGAACATTCCTTGATTGATTGACAATTCAATCATTTTGCCAAGTATTTGAGCTAGAAGAATCTAATGTCCTCTGCTAATTGGTGAACATGTAGTATCACCATTCTATTATCAGTGTATCACTGAAGTGCTCTCTGAATCTGTGGTTTGGGATAACCAGTGACCAATCGATACCATGTATCTAATGGTTTTTGGATGATCACTAACCAATTTTGACACTTTTAGGTGTCTAACAACATCCCAATGTAGCATGTGTATGATTCAATTGCAAGTCATTGAATCACAATTATGCTAAAATCTATCATCTACAGAATGTAGTTTCCCATTTGAAAATTTTCATGTCCATCTGTGATCCAGTTGGCTATTGATGGCTACCCAACTATTTCAACTGGCTCCTCTTGTTCGTTTTTAGCTCAACACGTTCTTTTGTACTTCTTTGTAATTGTGGGTTCTACACTTTTGGGGCTGTCTGAATCCCTACACATCTTCCAAGTGGATATTGGTGGCCTCTCACCTAATCAAACTAGCTTATTTTGTATGTTTTCATGTCAACACATCTTGTTGTACTTCCAAGGTTGTTTTGGAGGTCTAAACAATGTTTTTTTGGCTCGCCACAATCAAACTATAGACAGAGTCAAAGTTTGATGGCGTAATGTGTAGTTCTCTAAAATAGCTTTCCAATGGGCTATCATGCACCTAAAACGGAGGTCATATGCAAATTTACGACCCCGGGAAGTTGAGGTACCAACTTACCCATAGGGGCCCACATGACTTTTGAAATTTCACCTCCTAGGGTTAGTTTTTTGGATGTCTAGGGTTTTGGCATTCATGAGTAATATCAAAAAGGCCTCTAGAGCCTCATTGTAATTCATTATGCTCAGACATATGCTTGCAACAGCCACATCTCTTCTCAGAGATAGTTACCATCATTCAAGCAAGTGTTTCAATTATGTAGCAGTCTATTTCATTATTCAATAGAAGATATTTTTCACTGTATATCTGTGTTATTCTTTATATCTCTGTGTTTATTGTATTCGGTCTATTAATCAGTTCGTTCCTCTCATAAATCCAGATCAGTGGTATCAGAGCAGTCTTCTCTTCATTTATTTTTCTTCGTGCATGTCCCCAACAAGATCTAGGTACAAGAAGTTGGGACTCGAACCAATCGAGCCATTACAAGATTGGTTGCGTCGAGCTCGACAAAAACCCATGAGGGACAAAAATAAATATGATGGAGCATGGGATCCTATTAAAATGTTGCTCGAGGAAGCCCTCGCGCAAAAAATGAATGAAATGATGGACAAATTCACGTAGATCCTTCGACGACTGCCCACAGGAGAAGCATCTTCATCAAGCGGCCACACAACCCCCTTCAAGGTACATGCAAATTTAGATATTCCATTATTTGAAGGACTGATAGATGGGGATGTTGTAGATAAATGGTTGAATCTGCTCGAAGGGTATTTTTCGGTCCACAATTTTTCTGGTAGGGAAAAGATCAATTTTACACTCCTCAAGGTTGTTCCCCATGTTAAAGACTGGTGGGATACTTACTTTGAGAAAAGGTTTGTAGAGGAATCTGCAATATTTGTGGTGGCCCCTACATGGGATTTCTTTCGAGACGCCATTAAAGAACAATACTACCCTGTTGGAAGCTATGAGAACCAATATACTAGATGGACAACCCTACGTCAAGAATGGGACCAGATAGTACCAGATTTCACCAATATTTTCCATACCTTGCACACCAAATTGGGTATCAAATACTCTGAGCATAATCTGGTGCTCAAATACCACGGTTGTTTGCATAGATACATTCAAAAAAAAATTGAGATTCTAGACATCACCTCATTGGGCATGACTTATAGATACGTTGTCAAGATCGAGCAGAAATTTAAGAAGAAAATGAGAGAGTTTGAATATGCAAACCCYTCACAGTTGAAGAAGGAAAAAGGAGGCCCCAACCCACACAACAAGGGACCAATTCAAGATGGCCTCCCTTAGGACAACCAGTCCAAGMTGCAACACAAGAAGGGAAATGAGAAGACGAAGAAGGACACGGGAAAATTGTGTGAGTACCGTAAAATACCTTGGCACAAAACCAAAGAATGYCGCTCCAAGCAATCACTCATCGCCGAACTGAAGGCTTTCGAGTCAGAGGGAGATTTTGATTATGAATCAAATCCTGAAGGAGGGAAGCAGATTATTGATGCTGAACCCAGTGCCATTGTCGCTACCACCAAAGTCCAGCCAAGTGAACCAAAAGAACCAGAGGAAGGGGAACGCCTCTTTCACTCACATATGTGGTTAAAGGGGACTCCACTTTATTTCATTTTCGATAGCGGTAGTCAGAAGAACCTAATTTCAGCAGAGGTCATCAAGTAGTTGGACCTGCCAATGACACCACACCCACATCTCTACACCATCGGTTGGCTTCGCTAAGGACGAGATCTATGTGTCATCCAACAATGTCGTCTTCCCTACGACATCAAGCCTTTCAAAGATGAGGTACTGTGTGATATTGCTTTCCTTGAAGTTTGTGATGTTCTTTTAGGAAAACCATATTTGTGGAAGCGTCATGTTGTGTATGAGTCTAGACCCCACATTGTTATTATTACTTTGGGTATACAATTGTACAGGATACCATAGGTAGCACTGCCTATTGCTATTTCTTTAATCTTTGCTAAGAAATACAGTAAGGTCATATCATAGACCGTGAAGTTCATCTTCTTTGTGATCTGTTCTCACAATGAGCAAAAGGTCTCTGCCACATCTGTGGCCTCTAATAAGAGCCTCTCTTTGCAGCAAAAGCAAGTGGACATCATCGTGGAAGAATATAGAGACATCTTCTCCTCACCTACAGGGGTACTGACACAATGCCAAGTCAAGCATCCAATTGATCTGACCCCTGACACACCTCTACCAAATGGACCAGTCTATCGTCACTCGTTGATGGAAAATGACGAAATCAGATGCCAAATCCAAGAGATTATTCAAAAGGGGCACATCAGACCCAACTCCTCCCCTTGTAGAAGCTCGATTGTACTGGTGTAGAAGAAAGACGAGACTTGGCGACTCTGCATTGATTACAGAGCCTTAAACAAAATCACAGTCAAGAACCGATACCCCATTCCTAGGATTGATGACCTTCTTTACCAACTCAAGGCAGAAAATTTCTTCAACAAGATTGACATAAATTCTGGCTACCACTAGGTTCCCATCGAACCAACTGATGTGTGGAAGACAACCTTCAAATCTAAAGAAGGTCTCTTCGAATGGCTAGTCATGACCTTTGGCTTAACAAATGCACCGCCTACTGCTATTTCTTTAATCTCTGCTAAGAAACACACTAAGGTCATCTCACAAAACGTGAATTTCATCTTTTTTGTGATCTGTTCTGACACTGAGAAAAAGGTCGCCACCACATCTATGGCCTCTACAAAGTGCCTCTCTTTGCAGCAGAAGCAAGTGGACGACATTGTGGAAGAATATAGAGACATATTCTCCTCACCTACAGGGGTACTGACACACTGCCAAGTCAAGCATCCAATTGATCTAACCCCCGACGCACCTCTACCTAATGGACCAGTCTATTGTCACTTGTTGATGGAAAATGATTAAATCAGACGTCATATCCAAGAGATTATTCAAAAGGGGCACATCAGACCCAACTCCTCCCCTTGCAGAAGCTCGATTGTACTGGTGCAGAAGAAAGACGAGACTTGGTGACTCTGCATTGATGATAGAGCCTTAAACAAAATCATAGTCAAGAACCGATACCCCATTCCTAGGATTGATGACCTTCTTTACCAACTCAAGGGGGAAAATTTCTTCAACAAGATTGACATAAATTATGGCTACCACTAGGTTCCCATCGAACCAACTGATGTATGGAAGACAACCTTCAAATCTAAAAAAGGTCTCTTCGAATGGCTAGTCATGACCATTGGCTTAACAAATGCACCAACCAATTTCATGAGGTTGATGGATGATGCATTGAGACCCTTCACCAACTCCTTTGTTGTGGTATATTTGAATGAAATCCTCATCTTCAACAGAATGTGGGAGGAGCACATGCAACATATTCAATAGGTTTTGAGAAATCTACGACAACACAAGATATATGCCAACTTGGAAAAATGCTCTTTTGGCCTAAACAAGGTCCAATACTTGGGATACATTGTTGATGAGCATGGGGTCCATGTTGATCCAGCTAAGATCCATGTCATTCGTGACTGGCCATCCCTGACCACACTGAACGAGCTTCAGATCCAACTTCTACTGACGGTTCGTGTTGGGATTCTCCCATATTGCATGGACCCTCAACCAGGTGACCAAGGGAAGTGGCAGGGCCAATTTCATGTGGGGGAAGGAACAACAATGAGCATGATGATCCTAAGCATCTCTTGTGCTCAACTCCATTACTCTCCTTGCCTGATCTGCAACAACCATTCAAGATTGAGACTGATGCATTTGACTATGCTGTGGGCACAATTCTCACTCATCACGGTCATACGGTGGCATACCATAGTGAGACACTCTCAAATATTGTCCATAAATACCCCACCTATGACAAGGAAATGTATTCCATTGTACAAGACCGTTGTCAATGGAAACATTACATTCTGGGAAAGGAGACAATCATACACATTGATCACAAGCCTATGCAGTTCATACAGACACATGGGAAATTGCAGAACGACTACCGTCAGAAGTGGTCCACCTACCTGCAATAGTTCCATCTCAACATCAAGTATAAGACAAGTATCTCAAATTGTTTTGTTGACTTCCTTAGTTGACCTCTTGTGGTTGTTCTCACCACTGTGCTCCATTCCTGTGGACATGAAGCATCTGAGTGGCCCCAACTTTATCAACAAGATTCATACTTCCCCACCAACTATCAACTCTTGGGTACATGTGAGATTGTCACTGATTTTCACATTCAAGACAAACTGTTATGCTACCTGGTCCATCTCTATTTTCCTACAAGTGAGCGTTCAAAGATGATTTTTGAAGCCCACTATAGTTGGATGGCAGGACATTTTGGTGTGGAGAAAATTGTGGTCGTTCTTCAGAAACATTTTATTGGCCAAAAATTCGACAGGACGTCAGCAAGCATATCATATCTTGCACTTCCTATGCCATTTCCAAGCAAACCATCAAGAAGAAAGGCTTATACACCCCTCTTCCTACTCCAAAGAAGCCTTGGGAATCCATCTCCATGGATTAAATTTCAGGCCTTTCATCCACCAAGAAAGGGAACGACTGCGTTTTTGTGGTCGTTGATCGATTTTTGAAGATGTCCATCCTCACAACATGAAAGAATAATATCACAACAACAGATACTACCAAGCTCTTCTTCGAACAAGTGTGGGTCCATTTTGGGATACCCCCCAAAACGACTACGTAACTATGGTTGTTCTTCATAAAAATTTTATTGGCCAAAACTTTGACAGGACGTCAGCAAGCATATCATATATTCACTTCCTGTGCCATTGCCAAGCCAACCATCAAGAAGCAAGGATTATACACCCCTCTTCCTACTCCCGAGAAGCCTTGGGAATCCATCTCCATGGATTACATGTTGGGCCTTTCGTCCACCAAGCAAGGGAACTATTGCATATTTGTCGTCGTTGATTGGTTTTCAAAGATGGCCATCCTCACAGCATGCAAGAAGAATATCACAATGAAAAATACTACCAAGCTCTTCTTCGAACGAGTGTGGGTCCATTTTGGGATACCAAATACCATCATCTTCGACCAGGACAACATGTTCCTCAACACATTTTGGTCGAGTCTCTGGCCATTGTTGGAAACCAAGCTCACAAAATCCACTGCTTTCCACCCACAAATAGATGGCCAAACACATTTCTTCAATCAGATGATTGTGCACATCCTGCACATGTACAATTCTAAGCATCCACATATATGGGACGAGAGCTTCCCCTATGTTCAACAAAGTCGCAATAGGGCTCTCCATAACTCCACCGACCATAGCCCATTTCAAGTGGGTCTGGGATTCCAACCCTTGGGACCCATTGATGTTGCAATTCCCCTTGCCACCAAATAGAAATGTTCTTCCCATTATCATTCTGTGATCGACAAAGCCACCAGATTCATTGAGTGGATTCAACACAACCGCCAATAGGTTCAAGAGATTTTTCATAAATCCAATGCTAAGTACAAGCAACACCATGATCAACATAGGGTACCACACCAATTTCAGGTTGGCGACAAATTCTGGATACATTTGCAAAAGGAGCGTCTCACAAGGCCCCATCAAACGCTCTACCCACTTCGCTATGGGCCTTACACTATCACCAAGGTTGTGGGTAGCAATGCTTTTGAGCTCAACACTCCACCCTTCCTTGGTCTGCACCCAGTGTTCAATGAGGACCTCCTTCGACCATATTTTCCACCATTATTGGACACCTTAGAGATCATAGAACAACTGACACCCACAAAGCTCAACCCCGACTACATGGAACAAGCATCCACTGATCAGATAGTGTACACACAGGTCAAGGGCACCCGCTAGAAGAAGATCCAGTTTTATCGGGTTGTCAAGGCAGGGAAAATCCTACACTAAGGCAAGTGACTCACATGGGGCCAAATCCAATAGAAGTTTCCTCACCTGATGGGGGAACTCAACACAATGGAGACCATTTCTTCCTAAGGGGGGAGGATTGATCCAATTGGCTATTGGTGGCCACCCACCTATTCCAACTGGTTCCTCTTGTCTATTT
Organism: Picea glauca; assembly: GCA_000966675.3. Lineage (NCBI taxonomy): Eukaryota > Viridiplantae > Streptophyta > Pinopsida > Pinales > Pinaceae > Picea > Picea glauca. Next base: position 632,889 of record JZKD02S2403051.1, read on the forward strand.
TTAGTTCAACACGTTCTTTTGTACTTCTTTGTAATTGTGGGTTCTACTTCTGGGGCTGTCTGAATCCCTACACATCTTCCAGGTGGATATTGGTGGCCTCTCAACTAATCCAACTGGCTTATTTTGTACGTTTTTATGTCATCACATCTTGTTGTACTTCCAGGGTCATTTTGGAGGCCTAAACACTATTTTTTTGTCTCTCCACAATCAAACTATAGACATAGTCAAAGTTTGACAACGACATGTGTATTTATCTAAAATACCTTTCCAACGGGCTATCACACACCTAAAAATGAGGTTGTATGAAAAAGTTACCACCCCAGTAAGTTGATGTACCAACTTACCCATAGGGTCCCACATGACTTTTGACGTTTCACCTCCTAGGGACATGTTTTTGGATGTCTAGGGTTTTGGCATTCATGAGTAATATCAAAAAGGCCTCTAGAGACTCACTGTAATTCATTTTTCTCATATGGATGCGCATAGCAGCCACATCTCTTCTTAGAGATAGATACCACCATTTGAGCAAGTGTTTCAGTTCTACAGTTTTAGATTTTCAACCTATTTCATTATTCAATAGAAGATATTGTTCATTGGATATCTATGTTATTCTTTATATCATTGTTTTTATTGTATTCAATATGTTAATTAGTTCGTTCCGCTCCTAAATCTGGATCAATATGGCATATTTGTTGTCAAAACTTTCAGTCTGACAACCATATTCAATTCCATCATCAATTCCCCTCTTTGTTAGCTGAAAGGAGATACCACAAGTGGTTTCACAAATCATCTTCATTGGAATTTTTGAACTTCCCCCTTAAGGTGTAGAAGAGTTACATCATTGTACTCCCCCCTCTAGGCTCAAGAGAGTACCGTACTTGTTCCATTTGTGTGCAACACAAAGTGGGCATGTGGAGAAAACCACATGTTATCTCATCCCATGAGGGCCATGCTTGAAAGCTACGCCATAAGGGGACCACTTATGTGAGGTACAAAAAGGCTATGTGTTGCAAGATTGGTATTTACCCAAGATTGAATTCTACAGTAAGACTTATATAATCGCTTGTTTTTTTATGACCACTGCCAAGGATTGATCCACTCATAGTGAATCTTCAATCTTGTAGGTTTCTTCAGTCTTGAACATCTGTCTAAAGAATGGTTATGCTTGCAACAATGTTGGCAAGGATGGAGATCAAAACATTGATTCTCCATGTGACCAACTCAATTACAATGTTAGAACTTTGCATTATGATGTTGAACTTGAACAGGTGAAGTTGAAAATTCTTGAAGGAATCCAACACTTTGGAACTGGATTGGTATGGAATAATCAAGAATATGAAAGGAAACTTCCTTGCCATATCCTAGTCATGTTCTATTCTTGTTGTAGATGATTTCTTCCCAAGGTCTGATGATGGAATTGGGAAGAGTATTCTAAACCTGTTGCTTTGAAATCTATGGAAGTGGATTTACTATATGTTGTTGCATCATTGAAATGTTTTCTTCATTGAAGTCAAAAGAAAACTCTTGAAATATAGGTTCATGAATAGCTTCATATTTTTCTGCATATGCAATTGTCTTACTGAGTTTCTCCTTCACTGATAGTTTATCAAAAACATCGTCATCATCATAGAGAGGATTGTTTTGAACAAAAACTATTTCAGAACACTTCACTGGTTGTTGATTTTTGAGATCTATCAACTCATTATTCAGTAACTGGGATTGATCTTGAAGAAGTCTAACATTATCTTTTGTCACTTGCAAACAAGTTAGCACTGATTGAAGAGTTTCTTTGTTCAATATCACTATGTTGTCTTCAGTGGTGTTGATTAGAGTGTTCAAAAACTATAATAATTCGAGACTTCGAGCCATTTCAAAAAACTAAATGAGGTCTCCTTGTGCAGGTAGATCCTGATTACAATTTGACTCGACAAAAGAAGGCTTACTTGCAACTCACTCACTTGAATCGCTCGCTTGAACTTCACGCTCGCTTGAATTTTTCTTACAAGAATTTGAGGATGTCGGTTACCAATGGAAATGCACCCCAAAGTATTACAATGATTGAGTTTTAACCACTCATCCTATAGATTTGGGAATATAATGACACAAGCAAGTTGTGGGGGCCGGGTTCAACTAAAAATGCACCCCTAAAGTGTGATTACAAAGAATTCACTTTGATGACTTACTTGACCTCCTTATTCAAATTTCAGGAAGGTCTTGATGATAACATTCAAAATTGACTTTGAATTGAAAGGGATTGACACTTTACCCTATGTACAAGTCAATTCTTAAATGAAATAATGTATCCTTCAATTTTTACATTTCAATGATCAATTCAATGCTTCAAAAGACTAGTTGAACAATTTTCTCTTTACATGATTTTAATTTCCAAGTGTGCCATTACCCTTTTATGAGCACATGAGAATTGCGTGCTTGATTTTTTTTGTTGGTATTAAATATGTGTCACACTAGACAACACAAGTATCAAAGGAAATAACCACCATCCAGTATCTAAAAGACATACATAGTCACACACAAGCACACCATGTTTCTTAGACCTCCTTATTCAATTTCGGGCCAGGTCTAGAAACATATCCAACAAAAAATAAACTTTTATTATTCTTGATACAATGAGCTCTTACACCTAAGAGTGATTCACTTCTCAATTACGATATTTATCATCATATCTCACTACCAAACCTTCAATTAGACTTTTGTTCCCCCTTTTAATGAGGAAATACCCTCTTTCTCAATAAGAACATTAACCTTCCATTCTCTTCTACAAATTTATTTTGGATATAAATCCAAAAATTTGAATCTCCAAAATATTGAGGACCCTTCTTATACCTCCAATTAAATACCACAAGTGACAAGTACTTTAAACTATACCACCTAAGGTATTTTGAAGGTATCAAACTATTGAAAAAATTATATTATGCCAACAAGGCATGAAATCAAATCAAAATCCCTTATTTTGCCAAATTTATTCCTTTACTTTGACAATGTATTTTGATCCCTTTAGTCTCTCTTTATCTCTATTATAAACTGGGACATTTACTTTGGTAAAAAAAAATTCTACCCTCACAACCACTATTAACACCAAATAGTTCAAAGCAAAGGCCTCCACCACAAAGGCCTCAATTCATTTGCAATCCGAAGAAATGACAGTTTTCAATATGTTAAAAAGTGTTCTCATGTAAAGATGGCATGTGGGATTAAGTCAATACCTTATATGTTACAACTATCATTCCAGATGTAGATGGTGCATGGGCTTCTTGACATAGATTGCTGAGGTGGATCAATTTCTGAGGAGATCCCTTCTTCTTTGTAGTATCTAATGCTGCAACACAATCTCATCAATGTTATAGCGTGCTATGATGTGGTTGGCTATTGTTTCATCGTCGTCACACACTTTTCTATTCTATTTCACTGCTCAACGATTTGAAGGGTTTTCAGCTGGAAACTTAGACATATTCCTCTCACATGAAGCTTGCATTCCAGTTGCGCTTGGGGCATCTTTTGTTGAATGAATTGCACACGATCTCATTCAACTATGCCTAGGAAACACAAAGATAAGCTATATTTCTACCTTTTTAATCATGAATTTTGTTATCGCAGAAGTGATGGAATCACCACGTCGTCACATAATCAATTCTCGTTCGTACTCTCCTGTTGTGCAAAATTCTATATGCACCAATGGTACATTGGAATCTCCTCTTTCTCCTCGCTCGACTACATTTGCTTCCTCAAACTAGTCGTAAGCCACACCAACACCAATCACACTTGAATCTCCACATTGGCTGTTGATCAATATCACTTTGAATATAATGCGTTTATCTCATGCACATTGTTGGAAAACTGATAGTTGGTCTAGATTAGATCACTGACGCAGATGGCTATGTGCATTTTATTTTTTGGTGGACATGTGTATGCAAGTGGTTCTATCATTTGTGTGGATCGATCATGAAAGTACTACTCTTCTCCATGATGGATTGATCATTTTCTGAGGGAGCCACTAAATTTTCTACAATCCACAAAATCGTGGAACAATTGTTGGCATATCTCAACAATTTTCACTTGAAGAATCCCAACAAAATGGAATGTTCATCGATTGATCATAATACAGTGAATCCCTTTTTTTTCTCTTGGATATGAAACACTATTGATCCTCTTATTGGTTTATTGAGACCAATGCGCATTAGAGCATTGTACAAGATTAAAAATTCAAAGCACTCATAAAATAAAAAATCATGTAACAGTCTGAAGGTAAATCGATCAGGTATGAGTTATGGGTTTGGACCCAAATCACTAGAAGGCGAGTCATGGAACATATTTAGCAACAAATTTGTGAATTGGATATAGAGAACCATTGTGTGAGATGAGCTTGCACTGAACTTCATATGGGAAGTGAAATCTAAATTGGCAATCTATTCATTGCATATCTGGGTGATTTTGTACGCGTGAGCACACAAATTCATTATCGAACAAGCACTAGAGTCTCTTGGATATCATAATAGATTTGATCAGTTTCATTTGAGATGGATAGGTGGTGGGGATTTCAAAATAGAAGAGCATTTTATGTCTTTTATAGTCAATATTGTGTTCGTAAGATTCTATCTGATTCCACAGATCACAATGATTAATCAACATTCACTATCATAGCATGCGTAGATTTCCTTCTATGATAGATTAATACATAAGTATGAATAGTTCATATTATCTCATGGGAAGCATTTGACCAGTGCTTATCCCTCACATAGACACAAAGGGACTACGCTGCAACAATCAATCATATGTTTTCAAAGGCATCAACAGATCCATGCTAATTTCTTTTAGTGTACTAAATCTGCATCTTCATTTGATCCGGATTATTTTCGGCACGAAATGAGAGCGGAGATATGATAAATAAATGCACAAAGATATTGCAGATGTTCAATAATATAACAGAAATGTATCAGAGATGTAACCATAAACACATGTATACAGTAATACACGATTTCTATTAATCCGAGAAATGTACAGAGACTGTAAAAAATACAGAGTGAAAGACTCGCTAGAATGGTGGCAGCTTATCTCTGAGAAGAGATGTGACGGCTACTCGCATTCACAAGAAGATGGTTACAATGAGGCTCTGAAGGCCCTTTTACAATAAGAGGGAATGCCAAAAGTCCTAGACATCCAAAAACCTAACCCTAGGAGATGAAGTGCCAAAAGTCATGTGGGCCCCATTTGGGTAAGTTGGTGCATCAAGTTCCCGGGGTCGTAACTTTTGCATACGATCTCCGTTTTAGGTGTGTGATAGGTCGTTGGAAAGGTATCGTCGAGGAGATTCATTTTGGGGGCTCAATAATGCCTTTGGTTATCATTGAGAACCTCGATCTAAAAAAACCTTCATTTGGACCCTCAAAATGGCCCTGGAAGTTAAAACCTGCTAAAAATAGTAAATTGCCAAAATGGCTAGAAAACTGTTTTGAGCCATTTGGAAAAGGTGGGTGGCCACAGATATCCATTTGGATCAATCCTCCCTCCTTAGGAAGCAATGGTCTCCATTGCGTTGAGTTCCTGGGGGAGAGGGAAAAGCATTTGTTGAATTTGAATCTTGGTGAGCTACTTGTCTTGCTGGAGAAGTCACGCTGCTTAGTTTGTGGAAATCTATCACGAACCTATGGGTGGAAGGTTTGGACATTTTTAACCAGTTTGGCTATTTTAGATGACTGTGTGCAGAAGGAATCTCCGTGCTTTGCTGCAACCTTGTCGACATTCTTCTGTTGGATAGAAGGTTCTTGGGCCGAAGCTGTGGTGGTTGCAGTATCCTTTTGTTCCCCTTTTGAACATATTGTGGAGAAGATGAATTTTCTAGTATGAGATACTACCTTGCAGCACTGTTTAGGTGGAGCAGTAGTTGGAACTACCTCTGGTATCCTGTAGAGATGACCCCCCA
>JZKD02S2403051.1:662156-675371 GCA_000966675.3 Picea glauca
ATTAGTGAAACAAAGCACCAAGAAGAAAGGGGACTATGAGTCCCTTCTTCCTCCAAGGGAGGGCTCTTGGACCCCCACTAGATAGCTCTTCTTACAACAAAGAAAAATGGAAAATAATGAAAGAACTCTTTACAAATCCACTCAATGGGTGAGATGGATTGTCCAATGCAATGGTGGCAATATGATCTTGACAAGGATGGAGTCCTCAAGAGAGTAGAGGCAGCATAACATTACTTTGAATTCCTTGAAAAAATGAGGTGCATCCATGGATTTTTATAGCATTCCTTTGGGTTATTGTTTAACTGCTTTGTAGTGTGAAAAGAGGCCAATTAGGGCATTCCTAGGTCTTCGACCAGCCCACCAATCGGATCCAGTCCAGATTTGAGGGTCAAATCAGCTTGGGAGTTGAACCATAAGTGGGTGGGAGGTGGAACACTCTCATAAATGCGTCGTTTAGCAGGTGCGTGGCTTTTTGCGATAACAATCACACATCGTCCGCATGTGCGCAATTTCTGTATTCCTGTTTCACTCATGTGTGCGTGCGCTCAATGTATGCATAGCGCTCTTCAATTTTTCACTACTTTGTATAGTTTTTGACCTTTTTATGAACGCTTTGGTATTAATTCAGGTCCATGGATGACTTCATCACTGTTTGATGATGCTGAGTTCTTGTAACCATGCACGAACGAAATTTTAGTGATAACAGATGCCCCCTGATGGATGAGGTTAGGAGCATATGTATAGCCGAAATCCATCAATGTTTCTTCTACTGAGAATGTTGTTGTAAGAGATAGCAATAGTGGGATTGTCCAGAGTGATCCGTTGGAGGGAAAAAGGAACCGGTAGGACCCAACCTTCCATGAGGTGTGTAAAATAGAAAACTGTGTACAAATGAGGTAGGCATGCCCCATGCTTATGTCATGTAACTCTGAAAAAAGATGACTGAAGTGTTGGTGTAGACAACTGCAACACCCTCGGGGGTGGTCGTGATAAAGGAAGAAGACAATTCTGCATATGAACGTACTTTGAATAGTAGGTAGTGATCACAGTAATAAGTATCACCGACTATGTGGGCATTTGATAGCCCAGCCAAGTTCAGAGGTCTTCGGAAAATGAAAGAACTAACTGTAATAGTCGCAAAGTAAGACCCATCATAACATGAGAAAGTGTTGGCGTCGAATGTTATGGGGGTCAACGACAACAGGGAGCAATGGTGTTTCACCCTGTGCCATCCGAGATCTCTCATTGAGTGGATAATGAGAATCAAGATACTGTCACCCTTCTGGAAAACCGTGCTGATGTCGAAAAAAAAGGGGGACGCGACTTCCAGAAGAAAATGGATTCATGAAATCTACTAGGTGAGGTGAGGAAGTGGCGGAGGCACATGGACGAATTCAAGATGTGGGAAGACTCAAGACTTCCCTTGGTTGGAGGATGTGTGAGATAAAAAGTGGCCTCAACCGTTCAACGAGGTCAAGTGTTAGGGGGATGACAAGACCGGGGATAAGTTGTGCCAGAGGTGGGACAAGGTGAAAAAATTCAGAGGGCAGAGGTAAGTGGCCTGTGGGGTACTCTGAACATATGGACGATGCCAAAAAGGGGAGATGATAAGTAGTGCTCCAACCAAGGGTGACATGGGTTGTGGTTGGCCAAAAGAGAGAAGCAGGTCGCCAAAGGTGACGACAAAAAGGTAATGTAATGACTGAAAATAAAGGCGTTTGTACAATAAATAATGAATAATTGGGGAGAAGTGTACAAATACATAAATGGGTGCCCCAGTGTGATAGGGGTGGTCCATGTAGGGAATAATTTTCTCAGAAAACTAATGAAGGGTGGGGACCCCATTGGTGAGTTTCTGTATGAGGTAGGTGAAATGAAGGGAGATTTGCAGATGGGAAAACTGATTGTGGATGGAATGGAGGGTTCATGATACTGCGGAGGTGCAAAAAAAAAAAATAGAACCATGAAGAGATAGTCTGGGATTCCATGTGGAAAAGCTAGCAAAATGAGGAGGAGGAGTATGTGGTTGATTCATGACATGATGAAAGACTATCAGGACTCCCATCCCTAAAGGGTTTTGAAAAAAAAATAGCATGAGTCTCAGAAGTGCCAAAAGGTGATATGAATGGGACAACTCATGTGGGGAAGAATGCTACCAGGTGACAGTATCGAAGAGGCAAATGGAGGTGTGAGTACTGCAAAGTAGGGAATGGGGATCCTAGAGGCAAATGTCAGAAGGTGTGACTGGAAATGTAAGTGCGATACAGAGGGAAAAACTAAAAGCCAGTGCTGAGTATATACCTGAAGGGGTTGTGCCAATGTATGATGATCAAGTACCTACACACATGAAAACCAAATACCCAATGTGAACAATATCTGAAGAGAATTGAATATGTGAGCATGTATTTGATAAGAGTGAATATGCGCATGCATACCTGACCAGGGTATGAAAAATGGCACCCCGGGGGCTTAGGATGAAAATAGGCCCAGGGACTGCTGTGATGTAGATGATGGGATGTTGATCCTGTGGCTGAAGACATATCGAGAAATGGACACTGTGGGATCCCGAAATGGTGAGTGGAAGTTTGGAAAAAAGGCCTATATATAGCTGTAGGGCCCACATTGCCACCTCATTTGTACCTACTGTGATAGTGACTGGACAAGCAGTTTTCAGAGGAGATTTGGAGATTCTAGGAGGACGAGGCATCCGATTGGCGATTAGCGAGATTCAGGTTAGTGGTCTGATCATCCTGGATAGAAATAGAATTTCATTTTTTGGGTAGGGGTTGTATGGAGGGCCATACAAAGAGATTTTGTGGATGTGGGCCCCATCTGTGCCGGCGATCCAGGAGTAGGCGTGCACATGTACGCACCTGCCCACCGGATAGACGTGCATGGGGGCACTGGTGAGGGGGTAACAGGCACGCACTATGTGCATTCCTGTCGGCTGTACAACTACACATGTGTGTGTGGTTGTGGTGTGGACAAGTGCACACCAGTGCACGCCTGTGTAGGTAACAGGCGTGCCTGAGAGCGCGCTTGTGTAGCTAATAGGTGTGCATATGTGTGCACCTATGTAGTGAACATGCGCGCATGTGTGCATGCATGTGGGTCGAAAAAACCGTGCCTTAGAGGCAATGTTGACGAGTGTAAAATTGATCTTTGTGATGTTGTTGATGGTCTCGTGGGTTGATATAAGACTCGTTGTTGTGGCTGCACGTGGATAGTTTGCACGATGCCAGTGGGTTGGCGAGAGCGAGATTGGTCCCAGTTGCGAGACGCTGTGGCTATTGAGGAGCCAGGTGTGCGAGCGATTTTGGCAGCCTGTGGGTTGCTAAAGTTCTTTGAGTGCCCGTTGATACGGGTACAGGAGAATCTCCTACAGTTCTTGATCTAGATGTGGAGTTCAGAGCTGCATTGCTTCCTTGTGCGAGGAGAGAAGATCCCCTTCACTGCGGTGGAGGATGTGTACTTCTTGACTGGGCTCCCATTTTGGGGTGTTCCCCTACCAGCAGAGCCAGTGATACTGAGGGATCTGGCCCTAGCAACCGTTGGTCAAAGATACTATTTAGGTCAGAACTTTATGTCTGGGACGGTTGTGAGCATTGGGTCGATAGATGCCCTGGTGCATCATTGTATAGTAACGATGATTGTGAGAGTATATGGGTCAGTAGTGACCCAGCGGATCAGTGGGGGCCAGTTGATGGTCATGGAGAGAGTATTGGCTGGTGAGCATTTTTCCTGGGGGTTGACGCTGCATGCTAGGATGGTAGGGCATTTGGACCACTGCCGGTCCACGGATACGGGGGATTTTGCCTTCAGGTCTATCCTGGTGGCATGGTTTATGGAGAGGGTGCCGATGTTGTGCCCTAGGATTTTATTGGGTGCGCCTGGGGCCCGAGTGCCGCGACTGCAGTGATGGTCGATGGTGTTGCTTCGCCATGGTGGTGGTGAGGGTGGCCACTTCTTCACGGTAGAGGCGACACAGGTATGGCGACAGATGCCAAAAGTGATACTACGATACCCCTATGCTGGTGTTGACTTTCGGGGTGACCCAGATATGGTGCTACCTCCAAGGGAGGTGTTTGACCACCAAGGTATGTTGATTGATGATGTTGATATGTATGTTTTTGTGTTTTTTGAGATAACATGCCTTATGTATATGATATAGATGTTGATACTATGTGTTGTTTGTTTTCATATGCAGATGTGGCACCTCGTGGGTGTGAGGTGGAGTTATAGAGGGAATTGGAGAGACCACCATGGGGAGAGAGACATCGGCATGAGGATGTCGTGGTGCGACCAGCTGAGCCAGAGAGGGAAGCAAGGAGGCACCGGTTTGATGACCCTGATGTTGGGCCATCTCATGCTCCTCCGATAGCTACCGTAGCAGATTTTGAGGACATACGTCATTGTTTGGAGACGGTGTTACAGGAGGTGCCTGAGGGCATATGGTCTCACATCCAGGATGAGGCTTTCTTGGAGCAGTGTGTGGGGGTGCTGCCACCATGGCGGGCCATAGTAGGATGGGAAACAGTGGCGGCTGCGATGACGACCAGACGACTGTCTCCAGGGCAGGAGGGGTCGGTCGGGGGTGGACCACCACCACCCGGGGAAGGTGGTGGTGGGACGCCACTGCCTGAGGGAGGAGCAGGCGGTGGTGCTTTAGAGGCAATGTGAGTGGTGCTCTGATGTATTTGGTGTATATATATTTTTTATATATTGGCTGGTGAGCCCATTTTGTACCAAGGTGCTTTATTGGCCTGCAGATACTTGTATTTTTTGTATGTAAACATTCGGATGGCACTGTGGAACTTTATATATACATGAGTATACATCTTTGAGATTTATGTGGTGTTTACATGTTTTTTGTTAATGTTTTGATGATGTCTATTCTATATATATGCTGTGACAGGTTTTTTTTTTTTGATATGTTTATGTATGTGTGGAGGTAGCTTGATGTTATATATGCCAATCTAACACTATGTTAGCTATGTTATCTATAATTTGATTCAATTGTCTTGGAATATGTGTAAATGTAAGGGAATCAAAATTCCGATATAAAATCCTAACCTGCAGGTATTTTCGAAAGAGGCAAAGATCACGGACGCGGTACACATTATTGAGCTGGAGTACGACTAGTTGAGAGTCAAGGAAGATGATAAGGTGATGAATAAGATGATGTTGGCATTGGACAGGAGGCCAATGATGGCGGTGTATTCAGCTTGGTTGTTGGTTGCTGAACCCAAACATATACCGCTCGAATGAAGCATTTCATGTGAGGGGGTGTAGAGAGCCCAAGCAGCCGAAACAAGATTTTGTGTCCAACGGCTGGCATTGTCGGCGTAACCGATGTGGTAGGATGGTGGAGGAAGAATCTGTCAATAGTACAAAGGATATTTTATATGTGAGGGAGGGAAAAAAGATTAAAAACACTATAAAATAAAATAACCTAAAGTAGAATGACTACGTTTAAGCGTAACATTTCTTGAGATGCAACCCATTGATGGGTTCTTTGAGAGAGAGGCCTTCAGGAGAGGCCAGGATATATGCACCTTTGGTGAGGCAATGTTGAATGATGTATGGGCCATGCCAGAGTGACTCGAATTTGCCATGGCCAAAGGTATCGTGAGCGATATCGTAAGCTAGGATGAGGTCGCCTTCGCGAAATGAGCGAAGGTTGACATGGCAATAAAAGGTAGCCTTGGATCATTTTTTAGCTGCCTCATTGTTCTATAAGGAAGATCGACGATCTTCATCCAGAGACTCCAAGTTCAACAAGCACTGCTCCATTGGAGCAGTGTCAAGTAATAGCTCAATGGTAGTGCGTAAGGTGGGAATTTCACACTCGATGGGAAGAGTAGCCTCAACCCCATGGACTAAATGAAATGGTGTGAAACCAGTAGTTGTTTTCATAGTCGTTCGGTAATCCCATAACGTAGAAAATAACATATGATGCCAATTGGTTTTATGTTTATTAACCATGCGCTGTAACATGGTCTTGAGGACTTTGTTAACTACTTCGACCTGTCCATTAGACTAAGGGTAATATGGTGAGGAAAACTTGTGAGAGAATCCTAACCGAGATGAGAGTTCGATGAAGATCTCATTCTCGAAGTGTTTTCCATGATCGGAAACGAGTTGGAGGGGTACTCCAAAGAAGGATATGATGTGGTTAAAGAAAAAACACGCTGCAGTGTCAGTGGTGTTGTTGAAAGTGGGAAAAGCTTCTGCCCATTTAGTGAATTAATCAATGGCGACAATGATGTATTTGTGACCATTGCTGGAGGGGGGATTACAAGTCATAAATTCGATGCCCCATTTACAAAAAGGGCCAGCAGTAATGATAGGGTGAAGAAGAGCGGGGGGATCTTGGGCTTTATTGGCGTAGAGCTGACATTGCTCACATCATTTCACGGCATGAATGAAATCATGAAACAAGGTAGGCCAAAAGTAACCGGCTCGGATAATATTTTGAGCAGTGGATATGCTCGAAAGATGCCCCCCACATGTGTCACTATGGCAGTCATTTAATACTCTATCGGCCTCGTCAATAGTTAGGCATCGACGAAGAATGGTGTCGATGCCCCCTCGGTATAGGATGTCTTCCATGAGGAGGTAGCGGGGGGCCTGATGGCGAATACGACGATGATCATCTCGTGAAAGGTGGTTACCGAACTTTTGAGTGCGGAGATAGACGAGGAGGTCTCCATACCAAGGATCATACAAAGTGATGTAAAAGAGATGTTCATTGGGAAAGTTGGTGTTGATGGGGGTACTAGTGGTGTCAGAGGGGAGGGTCGTGACAAGTTCGGTGAGAACAAGGGCCTTCTTACTCTTAGGTGTTGAGAACTTGAGGTCATATTCCTGAAGGATAATGATCCATCGAGAAAATTTTCCATTAACTTTCTGACAACTGAGCAAGTACTGCATAGGGTTGGAATCTGCGACGACCTTTGTTGTGCGAAGCAGAATGTAGTGGCGCAGTTTCTGGACTGCGAGGATGACTGCAAGAGCAAGTTTCTCTTCATGTTTATACTTCAAGGGTGGCCCTGAGAGGTTTTACTAACATAATAAATGACATGCTCATGATTGTCATCACCTAACTGGACGAGAACACCGACTACTGATATAGTTGATGCTGATATGTAGAGGATATAGTCATGATTGTAGTTAGGTGCACTAATTAAAGGTGCGTTCGAGAGGGCAGTTTTAAGATTGTCAAATGACTGTTGGGCATGGGCGTCCTAGTGAAAAGGGATGGCGTGATGTAGTAAGCGAAGGAAACCGTGTGCGCATATGGCATAATCTGGGACAAAGCGTCTAAGAAAGTTAGCTTTGCCCAGTAGGCTATGAAGTTGTCGTAAATTCTGGGGAGGTGGAATTTCGGTGATATCTTGGACTTTGAGGGGGTCCATGGTAATACCACTTTGGGAAACAATAAAGCCAAGGAGGTGCCTTGCGGTGACACAGAACACGAACTTGAGAGGATTCAAGTGGATGTTGTACTGACGACACCGTTGAAAGATGATTCATAAATCATCAAGATGCTGGGTGCGTTTCTTGGATCGAGATGTGAGGTTGTCCAAGTAGGTGAGGATGATATGAGCCAGATTGTGAAAGATTTATGTCATAGCCCACTGGAAATTTGAGCCAAAATTCTTTAAGCCAAAAGGCATGACACGATATGCAAAAGTACCCCAAGGGGTAGTAAATGTGGTTTTATACTGATCGGCGGGGTGAATTTGAATTTGATTATAACCAGAGAATCCATCCATAAAGGAGAGAGCCTTGTGGCCGACGCAGTCGTCGATAATTTGATCGATGAAAGGCGTTGGGAAGTTGTCTTTGGGACATGCATGATTAAGATCATGAAAGTCTATGAAAACACGGATAGTGCCCTATTTTTTGTTAATGGGTACAGGGTTGGAGACCCATGAGGTATAGGCGATGGGGTAAATGAAATCGACAACGTGTAACTTGTCAATTTCGTCTTTGATAGTTGTGGTTTTGGATGGGTGTAGTGGTCATTGTTTCTGGCGAACTGGTGTAATGTCGGGCCAGGTGTCGATGCGATGTTCGACAATAGAGGGATCGAGGCCAAACATTTATGTGTATGACCAGGAAAAAATATCCCTATATTCCTGGAAGAGGGATTTATATGCGGTGATTTCCTGAGGAGTGCAAGCAACTCCAATGGTGATTTCTTTGACGATGCCATTTTTAATGGAAATGTCGATTTTAATGGTGGGGGAAATTTTGGCCATGTTTCCTTCTTCAAAAGCATCAGGGGCAGGAATGGGATTTTTGAACCAGTCGATAGGCCCTGATGGGATAAAATCCTTGGTTTCGACTGTGTAAATGGGGTTTTGGTTAGGAGGCATGGAGGCTTCCTGTGGAGAGAAGAGTGCGTGATGGTGTAGTGCATCCCAGGGAGAGTCTGGGTAGTTTAACTCTTCGAGTATTTCTTCGTCGTATTGGAAGTGATAGGAATACAAGGGGTCGTGAGGAGTGATATTGGTGACAGTGGTCGTGTGGTTTCCCCCTGGTGAGGAAGAAGCAGGGGGAACCATGTTAGGAGATGGTGAGGGTTCACTCGACATAAACCATATATTGAAGTACTGAGGGGTACTCATGGTGGTTGGGTGTAAAATGTCCGTAGGGGAATGAGTGGGAGAGGTGGGGGGTTTGGGGGGTGAATCCCTAGAAAAGTCATCTAAGAACCATGGAGGCATTGGGAGGGCCTCGGGTTCGGGAGAAATGACATGAAGATCCTCTAGTGATGAGGTAATGTCAATTAGCGTCTCTATAGGTCGTTGAAGCAGGGTCAATTGGCATTGCCTGTATTCAAGGATCATTGGACATTGGTATGTAAAATGAGCTAATGAATCACAGAGAGAGAAAGGGTGTCTCATACGTTCATTGAATGAAGTGGTGACATAGCGGATGTCAGTGATATTTGTTGAGGAGGACATAGCAGGACTGGGGTTGTTCTTAAAGTTCTAGCGAACTACGGCTAATGTTTTCCGAAAGCATGGTAGTGTTGGGCAATGGTGGGTGTAATGGATATATTATAAACATATAGCACAATCGTATTTGGTCCGCAATCCTTTAATACTGGAAAGGGGGGTGGTAGTGGGGAGACTAGCTGTAGTGGCGAGTGTTGGGAGAGTTTGATTGAGTGGAATCAAATTCCGTAACTCTGGTAGAGATGGGCAATTGTTGATTTGGTGTCCCTCTTTCTCACATAGCACGCAAGGTGGTGGGATGCATGGATGAAGTGGAGCTGTGGGATCCTTCTTCTTTCTCCTGCCGCCAACTGTGGCAGGAGGGTTAGTGAGTGGGGGTGTGGTTGGAGTAAGAATGGAAATTGTCACGGGGATTCCTTCTTTTTGGGGGGGAAGGGATGGTCGAGGGACCATCTCTGGTGGGTGTAAATACCAAACTAGGATTTCTAACACCATATTAGGTAGTGTGAGCATTGCGGCTACCTGAAAAGCTTTGATACCTAGTGGAGGGTAAAAGAAGGGAATTTGAGTGATGGCTTGGGGAACTGTCTCCCAAACTGGGATATGTCCTGTGGGAGAGGTGGAATCATGGACTGGTGGGGTCAACGAGTGTGCAAGAGGTTCTTGAGGAGGGGGTGCTATGATGAGTGGCACGTTAGATATGATAGAAGCCTTGGTGGGAGGAAGGGTATCCTCTGTGTGAGTTTCGTTAGATGATATAACACACACTTGATTGGAAGGATGAAGGAGTGGTGGTGCTCCATCGTATGTTCCTAACAAGGATGGATCTTTAAAAATCCCAGGACCCATCTCGACGAGTGGATATGCGTTGTGGCTTGTGTGGATGAGAGGAAGAATGTTATTGATGTTGGCAGATGGGTTAGGCTCATAATGTGAGACTTGGTCAATAGTAACGATCTTCTCATTGTGAGGGAACATCATTGTCCGAAAGATGGAAGATGCCACTACCTTCATAGTGTACATGTAGCTACGACCGAACAAGATATTATAATCGAGAGGGGTGTCGATAACTTCGATATCGATGAGAATATTCTTGCCCTCTATTTTGGAAGAGCCCTTCAGGAGATGATGATCATCCGTCATAAGCGCGTAATGTGATGGCAGAGCGTATGAGCTCTGGGGAACCAAGTTTCTGCCATACCATTTTGGACATAATGTATGTAGATGCACCTTCATCAATGATACACCGATGAATTGTGATGTTCTATATTTTTACTAGTATTTGAAAAGCGATCAAGGCGGGAAGATGAGGTTCTCCGCTGTCAAGATCAAAGGTGATAAATCGGGTATCTATGGGGTCGACTTCCCCCAAGGTGAAAAGTAATGATTTCTGCTGAGTAGGACAAGTATGGAGGACCTCCAATACTGACATGGCAGTTGGGGATTGTGCTAATTCATCGACCAAACTATAGTTATGAGCTGCCCTAGCCTGTGGGTTGTGGACATTCCTGCGCAATGGGATGTGAGGGATGCGAAGCGGTGGTTCGACGGAAGGGCGAGAAATCACCAACAGGGGTCCTGTCGGTGTCAGGTTTGTCTCTGGAGGGATGGGAGGAGACTTAGTGGGTGCATGATACTGACGATTACGTGTTTGCAGAAGGATTTCTTCCTCACTTGTGAGGAGAATTGTGCGATGTGATGGATTGTTGGGGTTGAGGTATTGTCCCGTCGGAGGTGGGGGATGTTGTGTGTCCTGTTGGGTGTTTGTCACACCTTGATGTGGAATAGGATTTTGCAGCATGACAGGAGGGGGTTGTTGCACGTATTTTTGTGGTGCCTGCTGAGGGGCAGGCGATGCGAGAGAATGGGGAAGACTACCAGAGTCTTTCAACCGTTTGAAATCAACGATCTTGGGGCAATGATGAGTGTAAAGGCCGAACTCACCACAAAGGGCACAAGGGAAGATGGTTTTAAAATTATTGTTATTTCTCCCTTGGCGTTCATTATTATGGCCCCCTTGGGGGTTTTGGTTCCCTTGGTTCTGGTTTCCCCCAGTGGATTGGTGTTGTGGGGGTGGATTCCTACCTTGACCTGGGTTGTTGTTATTCGCGTTCCATCCTTTCTTCTTGGTATTGTTCAATAGATGGGTTGGATTGGCCGTATTCAGTTGTTCGAAGTTTTAGTATTGTTGAATGACAGAGGGTTGAACAAAATTCACCCCCGCATGAGGATGTGGGTGAGCTATGGGTTGTGGTGGACCAGGAAATGGGAAGTATGGATTTTGTGGTGGTAATGATCCATACGAGACATAGGAAGGTGTAGTTCTTTCGCTAGTACTATAATCTCAGGTAGAGGGAGTACCAGAGTTTGTTTGAATAGGTGGATGTATGGGGGGTGCCGGTCGTGATCCACTGATGGGTGGAGGGATAGCAACATGTATGGTTAATGATAAGGGGGTGGGGGGTAATAAGAAGTGCCCCTGTATGCCGGTGGGTATTGAGGTGTGCCATACATCGGTGGTGGTTGGGGTTGTGTACCATGGTGAGTGGTGGCACCAATCGATCTGTCTACTGAGTGAGACATCCCAAGTTTTTCTTGGCCAAATGGCACAGGTTTTGGAAGACTAGGAAGTACAGTGTATAAGTACCTTGAATGTGCATAGATGAGGTCATACTATTGGGCCTTACTGATGGCTTCCTCTTTAAATTGAGGGAAGGTGGAAGCTACATCCTTACCGAGGAGAGAGACAAGTGATCTAAGAGACCAGTCGAGACATTGTTGCTTGGTGGTTTCTGCTTTGCACAAACTACGTCGCCTACGACACTTGTGAATGTGGTCAACGATATGTGTGGCTAAGGTTTGTTTGAAATTAGAAAGTAGTTCTAGACCATTGTCGTGGCAGATGGGTAATTGGAAGAAGGTCAAGAAGGCTATGGCCAATGACTCAAAAGTTGTGTGGGACCCTGATTTTTCTTCTACATACCATTTGGTCGATGGGCCAGTGAGTGTGCGTTGAAATAATCGTAGTCTGATTGAATCATCCATAATGCTATTGGAGGAGAACCATAGGTGAAAGGTCATGACATGGTTGGTAGGGTCATCTCTTTCCTTTCCTTCAAACTTTGGTATGTCCGAAGGTAGTTTGGTTGGCATTGCAGGCCATGTAGGATCATGCAATATAGGATCATTGGTGAGTTTGCTAAGATCCGGTATGTTGAGAGAGGCCAAATATGGCATCTGCAGTGGGGGGGGAGGGTTAGCTTCGGCCATGGTGTGGGTGTGTTGTGAACCTAACCCTTGAGGGGGGCTAGGTGGGTTGGTGTTGCCTCCTTGAGAGGAAGTGGGTCCCCTTATTCCGTGTAAAGGAGAGCGAGTGAATGGATGACCTTGGGAAGTGGACCCAAGTAATGTAGAACCAAGCAAAGCTGATCCTAAAACAGTAGCACTCACAAGAGTGTGTAAAGGAGGTGCCTATGAGTGGGAAAGACCAAATACTCCCCCTAAGATATGAGGGAGGTTTAGCAAGCGTCGTGAACGACGAGGGTTCTGTGGTTCCCCTGTGATGTTCGACTAGCTATGTGAATGTGTGCAAAGAGTGGTGAGAGTAATATAGAAACAAGAGCCTTTGCATTGAATGTTTACACAATATATATATCCAAATCAAACTGTAATCAGATGTGCATCATACATAAAATGTTTTGAAAAAGAAGCATATATGTGGGTAAATCTGTTTTGTCCATGTGGGAAAACAAAAGAAAGAAAATGCTCGTGTCCTAGAAGATGTAACATCCTTCCTCTCAAATAGCATTGGACCTTCCAATAGTACTCAACAGAGGGGCTGAAGTCACTGGAAGAGAAACTAGTGAAGGATGAAATAATTGGTTATAATGAGGGGTAAAGGGGGCATATCCCGAAAGAGTTGGCGATATTTCCCAATAGCCACACAAAATCCAATCAAGGTGCAATTTCATCCCACAATTTCCACCTGGGTAGATGTCCTAAAGTTGGTCGCTATGTACCTCGGTCAAAGTGCGACATTTAGATTTTCGGCCTAAGAAATGGGTCACGGGCTGGATCCCGTCCAAGAGGTGGGTGCCTCAAGGGGGGATGCACAGAACAACCTGACCTCGCCCTTCAACCCTTCATGGGTATCTCCCTGCCTTATGGTATTAGGAACACTTGACTTGGAGGATTTTCAGTTCCCTATTTGACAACTTCTATGGTTTTGACAATGTGAGAACCAAAT
>JZKD02S2403051.1:675421-693749 GCA_000966675.3 Picea glauca
TGTATGGGCCCGTTACAATATTAAGATGTGTTTGAAAAAGTAAACTAAGAGGAGTCCCAAGAAGGGTTGTTGTCCTCTCCTAAAGGTTTTAATGTTCTTTAAGGGAGATGAAATCATTTCACAAACTTTTTCTGATTCTCAAGATCGCTTGGAAGCGCGAGAGAAGAGCATACTAAGCGTTTGTTATTCAAATTCTAGTCCCAATGCAAGTTAAATGTGATTAAAAATTATTTCCAACTTATCTTGTGAGTCAAAACAAGCCATCCATGTGAAAAAAAGCAAAGAAGGGAAATTGATTTTATCCTCCTAAGTGCCTATGTGTTTTTGACTAACCCCTTTATATGATGAGGGGACTAAGTGTGGTGCACCTTTAAAACATGCTTGAAATAATTTTTAAGAAGGAAAATGGCCTTCCCCACATCTCAACAACTTTACAATGTGAATTTTTGCACAGGTGCA
This sequence comes from Picea glauca, assembly GCA_000966675.3. Taxonomy (NCBI): domain Eukaryota; kingdom Viridiplantae; phylum Streptophyta; class Pinopsida; order Pinales; family Pinaceae; genus Picea; species Picea glauca. The sequence continues at coordinate 675,881 of JZKD02S2403051.1, forward strand.
TGGGTCTCAGTGGAGAGAGAGGCGCACAAAGTGCATGCACGCAAACAGAGACAAGTCAACAGGCACACGTGCGTAGAACAGAACTGTGAATTAGGCACATGTGTGCACGATGCGTGTCTGCGGGCCTAAAAACCCGTGCATATATGACACACGATCGAGAATTAAAAATCCGAGTGGATTTCTCTCAATTCAACTTGGAATTGGCCGAGTGGCAGGTCGGCTTAGGCCGGTTAGTGTACCTGCAATTTAAACAAACTAAAAGAAGAGAAAGAAAAACCCAAATGAGGTAGGAGATTGATACCTTTCCTCAGCGGAGTTGCCAATCTGTTGCGCCTCTTTCGTCACCTTGGTGATCAAAATAGAGGTGCTTGCAAGCTTAGTTGGGTCTGCTGAGCTGGACAGCTGCAAGGAAAAGAGTTAGGGAAAGAAAATAAAAGACTACAATTAATAATTAAACTAAGAAATGCAATAACAACTAAATTCATGAGCATAGGGACATAGAAACAAAAAGAACCATAAGACCCATGTTCCACAAAGATTCTGTTAGGGTCAAACCCTCTAATCTTTTCAACATACTTGAGATTCAAGTTGTGGAAGTGGTTTGCGAATTCATCAATTTTGTTCATACTTCTGAATACAAAATCCCCAACTTTCCAAGGCAAAGGAATGAACTTATTTTTTCGTTTTTCATGAGAAAAGTGAAGCCAAAAGTTATATTGCCTTGCAACTTATATAACAAACATTCTGTCAGATATGTGGCATGGAATAAAGGAAGGATTTTCCTTGGAACCAAAAATCCTTATGACATTGTAATTCTCCATTTTCTCTAAAGTCCCCTTTCTATCCAATAATTTACTATCTTGAGAATATATTCTCGAGATATCTCCTCCAAATAAAAAATATTTAAAAACCAAGACAAAGTTGTTGAAAACATCATAAAAATGCAGGGAATCTTTGTGCTTGCATAATTCTTGTTACCAAAAGGTCACAGGGTCAAATTCACAATTCACCTTGTTGCATATAAACAATTTAGGAAACTAACAACAATGTGCTATCATGAAAACCAAATAAGAATACATAAATAATTTCTCATCCTTTTTATACCAAGACAATCGGGAATATATTTCAATGGAAATCAACTTCCCCCAATAAAAAATGGCCTGCTCCTTGACAATAAAATATAAGATGTAAAGAATCATACGAGAAATGCTATCAATATTTTCTTGGCCCGTAAATTTGGTAAATAACTAGGAAACTTCACAAAATGGGTTTTTGAACAAGCTGACCTGCAATATGGTAATATCTTTAGGGATGGCCACGAGATTATCCAAAAATTCAGGTAATATATCCATGCCATTGTCATGTTTTTTCAAGAAGTCCTTGCAATCTTCACCTTTGAAGGTGAGTGTTGGCTTTGGGAATTTCAACATTTTACGGAACACTTGAGACGAAAGAGAGATGAGAGTATAGCCTTGGAGTTGAATCATTCGTTGACTTGGTGTTGCACCTCTTTCGTCACCTTGGTGATCAAAATAGAGGTGCTTGAAAGCTCAGTTGGGTCTGCTGAGCAGGACAACTGCAAGGAAAAGAGCTAGGGAAAGAAAATAAAAGACTACAATTAAGAATTAAACTAATAAATGCAATAACAACTAAATTCATGAGCATAGGGACATAGAAGAAAAAATAACCATAAGACCCATGCCACCAATTTTGAGGCTGATCTATTAGTGAAACAAAGCACAAAGAAGAAAGGGGACTGTGAGTCCCTTCTTCCTCCAATGGAGGGCTCTTGGACCCCCACTAGCTAGCTTTTCTTACAACAAAGAAAAATGGAAAATAATGAAAGAACTCTTTACAAATCCACTCAATGGGTGAGATGGATTGTCCAATGCAATGGTGGCAATATGCTCTTGACAAGGATGGAGTCCTCAAGAGAATAGAGGCAACATAACATTACTTTGAATTCCTTGAAAAAATGAGGTGCATCCATGGATTTTTATAGCATTCCTTTGGGTTATTGTTTAACTGATTTGTAGTGTGAAAAGAGGCCAATTAGGGCATTCCTAGGTCTTTGACCTGCCCACCAGTCGGATCCAGTCCAGATTTGAGGGTCAAATCAGCTTGGGAGCTGAACCATAAGTGGGTGGGAGGCCGACGACTCTCATAAATGCGTCGTTTAGCAGGTGCATGACTTTTTGCAATAACAGTCATGCATCGTGCACATGTGCATGATTTCTGCGTTCCTATTTCACGCATGTGCGCGCACGCTCAATGTCTACATAGCGCTCTTCAATTTTTCACTACTTTGTATAGTTTTTGACCTTTTTATGAACGCTTTGGTATTAATTCAGGTCCATGGATGACTTCATCACTATTTGACGATGTTGAGTTCTTGTAACCATGTGCGGACAAAATTTCAATGATAACACTTGGTATATACTTCTTAGCGCACTAGGAAACTAGCTCCTTGTAGTCAAAAACTTCAGGAACACAACCTACACGAGCAATTCTAGATGTCCAAATTACTTCCTTTTGAGTAGAAGGGGATGAATAATAAGAGTATTCTCTAGACCGCTGAAAGCTATGGTCCTCTCACCCAAAAATGTTCAAAGTATCTTTGCATAACTTTTGTCTAGCTGTTTCTGCCATAAGTTGACGAGAGCATTCTTTTGATCCAAAAACATTTGAAATGAGCGCTTGAGATATATAATATAATTTTCTGCAAATCATGCTTTAATGTGGTTTAATAAGAAATATTCTCGAGCCCTTAGCATATTAATGACAATATTTACGAGACCTGCATGATGATTTATTAGCATTAAACCATACTAAATGTGTATTGGGAAAAGTGCGAAGGTGGTGGGGACAGACGAGAGAAAAATAATATTTGGGACTTTTGTGAACCCATTGTTGCAGAAGTTTGAGAATTGGCTAAGTGTTGTAATGTGGTCAGTCAGACTCAATATAGGAGAGATGAGGTACTTAGGAGCCTGAGGAGTCCATGTTGGGTATGTGTTATATTATTTGCACGAGTAGTAGTGTCTACGTTGTGTTGGACACACAGGGGAGTTTGGGGGCAATGCCTCTGAGAAATATTTTTTCCTTGGGAAATATGTCACATTTTTTCCTTGTTTTTCATGTTGCCTCAATTTTCGTGTCCATTGTCGGGAGGTTTTTCGACACATGGATTTTTTCTGATGGTTTTCTATTTCCAATTAAAGGAATTAAAGTTGTTGACTAATCTAGGTCATTGGGTTAGGGTTTTGGATGTCGCTAGCTCCTACATGTATATTGTATTGTAAACAATGTATCACTATAAATGAATATAGAATATGATGGTTTTCCCAGTTTGGGTTTCTAGGGGAAAAATATGTGTAATGTTTGTATTTTCCATTATATCTTTTCTATTCTTTTACTAAAAATCTGTTTGCAGTAAATATTTTACAAGGTTAAAATCTACAGTCCAATGGCCAAAATGTAGATCATGGATCGTTTGGGTACAAAATGTATGTCATAGAACAAGGGATATGAAAACTTTGATACTCGCCAACCCGGGAACCCGTGACTGCAGAAACGACTAAGTATAGGATAAAGTGGCGATCGATCAGATTCAATATGTGCGAGTGTGAATTGGAGATGAGGATTCATGATTCTGCCAACCCGAGAACCTGCAATCCCATCATTTTGGAAAAATGACTAAGTATGAAAACTAGAAAGCGAGAAAAGAAGGGAAAAAGGAAAAGGGTAATTTGGGTAAGTGTAAAAGAGGGAAAATAAATGGACAAAAGAAGTTGGGAAAATAGAAAAGGGGAGGGAAATTTAGGAAGTGAGAATTGACCTCAACATGAGAAAGTGTGGAAGGATGCCATGATGGAAGAACACCATTCCATCATGAAGAATGATGTGTGGGAAGTGGTTTCGAGACCAGGTGGGAAGTCAACAGTGACTTCCAAGTGGATCTACAAGATCAAGCATGCTATAGATGGAATTATAGATAAATACAAAGTGATACTTATGGCTAAAGGATTCTCCTAGAAAGAGTGATAATATTATGACAGTACACTTGATCCAATAGCGAGAAGAAGAGTACACAAATCAACCACATTTCTTTGTAATCCATGGGAAGGAGTCCCATGTTGAAGAAAGATTTGTATGGACTTAAGTAGGCACCTAGGGCCAATTATTTGATGAGATTAGGGTTTACCAAGAGTGATGCGTATCTAAACCTTTACTAAGAGGTCGAATATAGTTACCCCTTGATATTGGTACTATATGTGGATGACATGTTTCTTACAGGGGATGAGAAGCTCATAGATGGGTGCAAGAGGGAGCTCACTTCAGAGTTTGAAATGAAGGATCTAGGTCTAATGTAATATTTCTTGGGATTAGAGGTGTGGTAGAGGCTAGATGATATTTTGTAAATGTGTTGAACCTACACATAATACATCTAGCTAGAAAATAACACACACATTTGCAGAGAGAAATTGAGAAAGAAGAAGCAAGAGAGAAAGAATAGAAGAATTCTCATTAATCAAATGAATAATGAATAATTTAAACATGATATACTTTATATAATTCAACCAATGCACACTAGAGGAGAAGCCAATGAGCCATAGTGGTGTTCTAGAGTGATATGGACACACACCAATAGTTACGGGAGTAAACTACCACCTAGTCTAGTCTCTCGGGCAGTTACGGGAGTGAACTGCCACCTAGCTAAGTTAACTAGTCTATCAGTCTTCAGTTAACTAATTGGAAAAAAGTGACGTGAGGAGGATATCAAGGAATCATGGGTAATGTGCTATTCTGGTGATGATCCCAAGGACAATGCGCATTAGCTGGTGGTGATCTAATGTTGCATGGTGACAGTACCAATGTAGCATCTAAAATCCACTCAAGTGATCAAACTGGAGTGAAAACTAAAGAGAATATTCTCCCTAGAGGAATATTATTCCTAAAATATAGGAGACTAAATAATGAATAATAAACATAGGAAAAACCTTAAGAAAAATAATTCCTAGGTATGTGTGAAGTAACTCCAACATCCCCCCTTATCATCACTATGGTGAAAATAAAGAATGGGTCCCAGCAACGAGGCCATGTTAGGTACCCAAATACAAAAGATACATTGGAATAACGTGAGGAAATAGTGAAAACTTCTTGGGAAACCCCCCCCTCAAGGTACAATGTATTTAAAAAGAAGAACTGTCAGTTGCTAGGAAACTGTGTCCTTCACTCCAAGATGACTGTGCAGAGAATGGAACTTCTGCTCAATGAAGATCTTGGTGAAGATGTCTACAATTTGTTCTTCTGAAGGACAAACTGCAGGTTGATGATCCCCTCGTGTACTAAGTCCCAGATTTAGTGCATGTGGATCTCGATGTGCTTCATCCACTGCCTCTAAACTGGATCTATGCAGAAGTTCAAAGTGCTCTGGTTGTCACACCAGATGATGATCGATCGATGAAACTAAATTCCCAACTCAGTGAGAAAATGATGTAGCCACATAGCTTGAATGGTTATGTTAACTACCCCTCTATACACTGCCTCGAATGAAGATAAAGAAATAACAACCTTCTTCTTTCTCGACCAAGAGATAGGCCCGGAACCAAGACTGAGTGAGTAACCTGATGTGGACTTACGATCAGTGCTATTGTCGGCCCAATCAGAATCAGTGAACCCGATGAGATCTAATGTAGAGTCTACTGCATAATGAATCCCAAAGGTGATGGTGACCTCTATGTATTGAAGGATACACTTTCAAACCTTCTAATGTAGCTCATGTGACTCTTGCATGAACCTGGAAACTGCGCCAAATGCATAAGAGAGGTTTGGTATGGAGTGTGTGATATACAACAAGCTCCCCACTAGCTATCTGTACAATGTGTTGTCAACCATTGGAGTGTCCCCACCATCCTCAAGTTTGACTCTTGATAGGAAAGGAGTCAGAGCAAAATTGCAGTCTATCATGTGAAATCTCTCAAGGAGATCTCATGCATACTTATCCTGAGACAGTTTGATGCCTGATGCATCTTGACCGATCTCAATTCCAAGGAAGAAGTGTAGTGGACCCATGTCAATCATCAATGACCTGTCATGAAAAATCCTCTTGACTATAGTAATCACTGAATTCGAGAAATCAGTGATCAACGAATCATCAACATATAGAACTAGGAGTAGAAGTGATTCATCCATCCTGAGCATGTAAACATTTAGGTTTGAATTGCAACATATAAAGTTTCATGATAGTAGGTAGGAGTCCATCTTGGCATACCATGCCCTCGGATCCTGCTTGAGGCCATAAAGATATTTCTTCAGTCAACAGACAAGATATGAGTCCTGCATAAATCCTTGGTGCTGCTCCATATAGATCTCCTCATAGATATCACCGTGAAGAAATAAATTCTTCACATCCATATGATGGAATTCCCATCCATCATCTTTCACAATGGAAAGTGAAAAACGCATGGAATCCATATTCAATATTGGAGAAAAGGTCTCATCATAGTCAATTCCATGTACCTCCTGAAAGCCTTTGGCAACTAGCCTGGATTTGTATATGCCAATCTGTCCATCCATTGCACTGTTGGTCCTGTAGACCCATCTTCACCTAACAAGTTTCCTTCCATAAGGAAGGGGAACCATATCCCAAGTTTGGTTCTCAAGAAGAGGGTTGTACTCATCCTGCATGGTGGATTCCCAAAAGGGATTTCCAACAACCTCACCATAAGACTTTCGATCTGAAGAATGAACCAAGAAAAAATTCCCGGGTGGCAATGGTTCAATGGCAGTGAGTGAAATAGGAGGCTCCTTGAAATCATATCGAGTCCTCCTAGTATCGGCTGGATCACCAACAATATCCCCTACATCCTGAAGAGTAGTCTAGGCCCACTTGGGCCTCTGCTCTGGCTCTACATCTGTATCTAGATGCACATACTTTGCATCTGACTATACTGAATCTATATCTAGATCATCTGAATCCTTTGAATTAGAAATCTCATCTGAAGAAGAGTTAGCATGTCCATACTCATCATCTCTGACAGGTGGAAGAATAGAGGTGTCTGCATGTGGCTGTTGAGGTACATGTGAGACACTTTCCTCTAATTGGACACTACGCTCAATGATGAGTTGGTCTGAAGAAATATCAATGAGTCTATATCCCTTCACACCATCGGGGTATCCAACAAAAATACACTCACTTCTCTATTGATCAAGTTCCTTCCTCTTTTTAAAGGGAATCCAGGTCCATGCACATGAACCGAAAATATAGAAGTGGGTCACTACTAGTTTGAGACCGCTCCAAGCCTTGTATGGGGTCTTATCCTTGACATATCTATGGGTAGATCTGTTTTCTCTGTAGGTTTCACAATTAAGTGCTTCATCCCACAATCTATGTGGAAGTGACTTTGCATGTAGCATGCAAGATGCCATCTCTTTTAGAGATCCATTTTTCCACTCAACAACTTCGTTTTGCTGTGAAGTATAGGGAACTATGTGTTGCATTGGAATCCATGCCTCATGAAAAATATTTTGGATCTCATGGTTAAAATAATCTCCCCTATTATCAGTTCAAAGGAATTTGATTTTCTTTCTTAACTGTGTCTCAACTAGGGCTTTGAAATCTTTGAGGTGTTGAAAGACCTCTGAGTTTTTCCTAAGAAAGAAAATCCATGTGAAATGTGATAAATCATCAACAAAAATGAGCACATACCTCACTTTTCTAATTTATGGATGTGGAAAAGGGCCCATGAGGTCACTATGGATCAGATATAAAGGAGAGGAATCTCTTTGAGTCTTTCCTTTGTCGAATTTCTCTTGAGGGTGTTTTCCAAGAACACAACCCTCACAGATTCCTTTGGAGAAATGGATGTCTGGTAGACCATAAACAAATACTTTCTTGCTAAGTTGTTGCATATATCTGAAATTTAAATGCCCAAAACTTTCGTTCCATATCCTACTGCTTTCATCAGCATGGGTAAGCTATAAAGCAGAGTCGGGTTCAATAAATTTAGAAAATGTCTATAATCTAGATTGATGACTTACCTCACTGGTAGAAACCCTAGAACTATTTTTCATGTCATATATGTCCACTGCATCAGGTGTGAATATGATTTTCTTTCCAGTTTCAGAATTTTTCATCTGATACACGAAGAAAATATTGGCGAAAATTTTGGGAATGTGAAACACATTCTCGAAGCTTCCATTGGTGAGTTCAATCCTTCCTTTATTGGTGACCTCGACTGGAGAGTTTTCCACCATTAGAATAGAAAGACCTTTGCATGCATCCAATGAAGAATAGACTAATTTTGTGGCAGACATGTGATGTGATGCTCTTGAATCTACAATCCAAGCATTGAGAGAGGAGTTGATGGCATGGATGATTTTAGGGGATAAATTTAACTCATGGGCTAATTTTCCATGGTTTTTCCAAAACTGAGATTCACTATTTTAAAAATGATTTGCCCAAATTCTATAGGATAAAATTATTTTCCCTTAAAAATCGCCAAAATTTTATAAAAACTATATAAAATCCTTAGAAATTTGAATATTTTTACAAAAATATCGCCAATCATTTATAGTTGGCATATGAAGGATTAGTAAGATTCACCAATGTTTCTACATTTTAAAATAAATTTCCATCCTTAAAATCATCCCTGGTTGATGGAAATCAAGGCATGTCTAGAATTGCTTTTCTTGGGATTCTGATCTTCTAGCTTCTTCTTCTTGGCACCCTCGAGGATGCGATCTCCAATGTTAATTTGCTGAAGTATTTGAGTCATTATATCTATTTGTTTCTACATGCATGCAGATTCTGGATGGAATCCTTTATGGAAGTATGTGCATTTCTCTCCTTTTATTCCCTTTCCACCTTTGGATCCAGAGGCATCAACGAAGGGTTTTGAGTACCCTTCCTTCTTTGGATTTTCATGTTCTTTCCTTTTGTGTTTATCTTTATTTTTCCAATATTGATGACCACTTCCATCTTTCATAGTAACTGCATGTGCCTTTGGGCCTTTGATTTTTCCCATGTTGATGAGATTGGTCTACTCTTGTGTCAGGGATTTGATAAATTCCTCAAGAGAAGGCATCTTCTAGGTGGCTCCAGAGGAGAATTTGACTGAATGGAATGTGTATATGAACACTGAGAATTCAGGACCAAGTTTGGAGAGAATGGTGAGAACCATTTGTTTCTCCTCAAATTTATCAACCCCACAAGCCTTGAGTTGCGACGGTAAATCCTTAAATTTTGTAAAGAAATATTGGAGATTGTCGAAGATTTTTGGATCCAATGTGAGAAATTCCAACTCGAGCATGTGTCCCCTCATATCATCCTCCTATTTTCCAAAGATCCCTTCCATGGTGTTCTAGGCTTCATTGGGATCTTTATATAAATATATGTGAAAAAGGAGATTGGGAGAAATGAGACTGCAAATTGTTCCGAATTATTCATCCATTCGATTTAGATACTTGTATTTTTATATGGATGATGTTGGTTCTGTTTCTTTATTCATGGTTAACCTATATAATCTTCTTCTTCGAAGATGCATGATTATCCTATCCTTCCATGCAAAGTAATTGTAAGGTGTAAGAATGAATTCTTTTGGGAATTCCATTTTTCCATTGTCTTCAATTCTTCGGTACCTGCAAAAATAATTTGGTGTGGATTTTCCCTAGCAGTCCGTCGGCTTTGATACCATGTAAATGCATTGAACCTGCACATAATAGATCTATATAGAAAATAACACACACATTTGTAGAGATAAATTGAGAAAGAAGAAGCAAGAGAGAAAGAATGGAAGAATTCTCATTAACCGAATGAATAACGAATAATTTACACATGATATAATCTGTATAACTCAACCAATGCGCACTGGAGGAGAAGAAAGGTCTATATGGATTTGGACACACACCAATAGTTACAGGAGTAAACTTCCACCTAGTTTAGTCTCTCGGGCAATTACGAGAGTGAACTTCCACCTAGCTGAGTTAAATAGTCTATCAGTCTTCAATTAATTGATTGGAACATAGTGAAGAGAGGAGGAGATCAGGGAATCATGGGTAATGTGATAGTCTGGTGATGATTCCAAGGACAATGTGCATTAGCTGGTGATGATCCCAATGTTGCAGGGTGACAATACCAATGTAGCATCTAGACTCCAATCAACTGATCAAACTGAAGTGAAAATAATACTCTCCCTAGAGGATTTTTCTTCCTAAAATATAGTAGACTGAATAATGACTAATAAACATAGGAAAAACCTTAGGAAAAACAAATCCTAGGTCTGTGTGAAGTAACTCCAACAGATTTTCCTTAGCCAAGAAAAATATACAGTTGAGATCCTACGAAGATTTAGGATAATGGAATGCAAGTCCATGGCCACATCTATGGTTAAAAGCTCTTGAGTGATTCATCTTCATATTTGGTTGATCCCACAATGTACAGACAATTGATCAAATCCTTGATGTACTTGCTTAATATCAGACCAGATATATGATTTGTAGTGAACACATTGATTCAATACATGGTTGAGCCTAAACATGTACATTGGATAGAAACAAAGCATGTGTTGAGGTACATGTATGGTATGGTTAGATATGGACTCAGATATGTCTCATATGGCATAGTAAAGCTGCAAGGTTATACATACTCTAACTGGTCGGGGAGTGCAGTGGATGGGAAAATCACATCATGATGTTGCTTCAGTTTGGGATCATGTACGATCTCATGGTTGAGTAGTAAACATACGTCAGTGGTACTCATTATAGCATAGGCAGAGTATACTGTAGCCAATGTTGCAAGCTATGAAACAGTGTGGCTTTGAAATTTGCTTGCAGGGTTATTTGATCTAGAGTTGGAGCCAACTTTGATATAGTGTGATAATCAAATTTGCGTAAATATTTTAGAGAATCTTGTCTTTGATGAAAAGTTGAATCATATAGAGATAAAATACCATTACATTCGAGACATGGTGTAGAGAGGATATGTGGTTCTCCGATACATATCCATAGATGAGAAGATAACGAACATTCTCACCAAGCCTTTGTCTAGAGTGAAGTATGAGTATTTCAAAGACAAGATTGATGTGATGCAGAATGTCCACCCTTGTTGAGAGGGAGGTGTGATGTTTCTCCTCCAGTAGGCTTCCTCTTTGGCTAAGGGTTTCCTATATCATTCATGTGAGGTGACTAAGGGAGTAATGTACATGCTAATACAATTCTTTCCTACACTATGTGAGGTGGCTAGGTGTGAATAAGACTTGTAGCATGGTCTTGGAACATGATGTAGCCTTGGATATATGATCCTAGTCTTTCCTACTCCATGTGAGGTGGATAGGTGTGAATAAGACTACTAGGAGAGGAGAAACATCACAGTTTGGTGCAAGTATTTCCTACACCATGTGAGGTGGCTAGGTGTGAATAAGAGTTGTGGCATGGTCTTGAACCATGGCGCAACCTTTCCTAAGCCATGGAAAGTGGCTAGGTGTGAATGGGGATATGGTGGTAGTATTTCCTAATCCATGAGAGGTGGCTAGGTGTGAATAATACTACTGTTAGATGAGAAACATCATAGCATAGTCGTGAGGACTATGGTATTATTCATGTACTACTAGACAACATGGTAGTAGCTTTGTGATACTAGTTGATTTATATGTAGTCATGGAGACTATTGGATTGAATGGTAGTAGCTGTGTGATACTAGTTGATTACAACTTATTCGTAGAGACTATGGTAGAATATTTGAACTACTAATGGCATGGTGGTAGCATGGGGCTACCAGTTGATTGCAGGGTAGTCATTGGACTACTAGAATAAAACATCTTGGAAGAATACCTCCCTAACTAAGAGGGAGTGTTGATTTTTTGGTAGCTATGGGAGGTATTCCCTCCTTGACAACTTTTCTTAGAGAAGAAGAAGATTCCATAAGTCAAAGGAAGGCCATTGAACAATTGAAGAACACATTGGAAAAGAATAAAGTGAAATAGAATACCATAGAAGAGAAGTCGACCCACAAGAAATAATTAAAGTGGAAATAAGAGAAGTTGGCCCAAATAATTAATAAAGTAAATATGAAGACCTAAAATAAGAAGTCGGCCCCAGACATGCACCCATATTAGTATAAATACAGGGATGGATCATTTAATTTGAACAAACACATAATTCTCCTTTTGCAGTGTGCACTAGGTAGTTGCAACTGTAGTTGTGACCGTTTCACTATTTCTGGGTTCTGGTTCTCTTGGAAAGTGTGCCCTACTTGGGAAGGATATTCTTTGTGGATCATGGTGGTTTCTCTTGTGTGCTATCTCTGGAAGATTTACGCTACGATTATGTGGTGCTTCCCAGTTACAATTCCAATTGTAGTTGCAGTGCCAATTGTAGTTGTAGTTGCCAATTGTGCCAGTTCTATGGTGTGCTATCTTTCTCTAGTGATGCTCCTATATTGTGCCATTTATGTGGTACTACTCAATTTTCTACCCTCATTAGGGTTTGAAAAGAAGAAGAGATATGTATTTTTTATCAGGGTTTCTTCACAAGTGTCACAAAAAAGAATGGAGGTAAAGGATTCTCCATGTTCAATTCCTTACCTTATTAATTATGATGCCTCTTTTGGTGCTTTCGAAAGCCACACCAGGGGAATTGGCTTGAAGCTGCTAAGGAAGATGGGGTATACAAGAGGAGGTATTGGTATCAATGGAAAAGGAATCATTCAACCACTGAAGGTTGAAGGAAGATCCCAATATGTAGTTTGGGGTATGGTGAAAGAGAAGGCTCAAAAGTAGAAGAAACAAAGGATTCTTTAAGCAAAAAGATGAGATCATCACCAACACCATCTAAAAAAAATGGTGGTACATCACTTTCTAAAAGTGATAGATCTAGCAAGATATTCTAGAGGAAATCAAAGTCTCCTCGAAAAGATTGAGATAGGAAGAGTGTTGCAAAGTACCAGAAGAGGAAATCTCCTTACAATGAAGGTGAGAAGGACATGAAGTCACACAACTATTGCACTCACTACCAAATGAGTAGTCACTGGATAAGGAAATGTTGGAAGCTTCACCTCGAGCTTTGTCGTACACCAAGAAATAATCCCTTGCAAGAGCCTATGTAGTTGTAGGCTTGATCCAAGTGGATTCTCCTCAGTCAAACAAAAAAAATGGAAAAAAATCAAAGTGCCCAAAATTCTACGAAACCAACACCAAGTCGAAGAGATTGCCGAGAGATTTCAAATGACGCAAACAACACCTCAAAAAAACTCCATGTGCCAATATGGCCATCTGAAATTTTCGACAAACAAAAAAATTTGGAAAAATTTGTATAGTGATCATGTTAGCATGCTGACGTGGTAACACCATAGGATGCCACATGTCATGCATTTTTGGCACTTTCGAGGGTCCATGCAGATGAGTGAAAATGTGCCACATGGAAGTCATACAGATGCCACATGGCCATACAAATGATGATGTGTTGACTAAAATGGATGTATGATGATGATGTCAATAGAGTGACTGGACAATACAAAATGCTAATATGGCAGTATGACATTTATGCAGTAGGTGACGTGTCAACTGACAGGGAAGTATGACACTGACTTGGCAGAGTGATGTGGCAATATGGATACTGATGTGTCGAATGACGTGGATGTACGATGATGACGTCAGTAGAGTGACTAGACCATACATAATGCTAATGTTGTAGTATGACACTAATGCAATAGGTGACGTATCGACTGATTGGGTGGTACGATGCTGACGTGGAAACACTAGAACCTACCACGTGTCATACAAATTTGGATTTTTTTACAAGAACATGGACCAATATCTGAGTGCCATGTGGCACCCCCAAAGGCCACCACGTTGCACCACCAGGCCATGCCATGTGGCGCCATCCACCGAGCACAGTGGTGCAATCATAATTTGGATCCGAGGAATGGATTTTCAGGGCTCATGGCAGAAGCCCACGATTGCCATTAATGTTTTGGCATGTTTTTCGAGCTAGAGTTGCACCTTTCAGAACATGGTCGAGTTTGTAGTCAAAAGTTTCATAATGACGAGACGAACCTGTTGGTGCTGTGTATGTTGAGAATTGAGCAGCTGGTTGAGGGCCTTGATATGAAACCCAATATAAGTTACATGCATTTATTGTTTTTTCCTCTTTTTGGAAATTTCAAGAGAATGAATGTATATTGCAGATTCTGGTGATATTTGAGTGTTATAGCAAGGCAACAAGATCTGAATTATTGCAGTAAATTCATTGTTTGAGCAGTAAATCCATCCAACATATCAGTACAAAACTGCTTTTACTACCCCTTGGGGTACCTTTTCTTATCGCGTCATGCCTTTTGGACTAAAAAATGCTGGTTCTACATTTCAATGTGCCATGACCTATGTTTGTCATGATATTGCTCACATCATCCTTGATTATTTAGATGGCCTCACTACTTGATCCAAAAATCAAACCCAACATTTAAACAACTTACTGTTGGAAGTAGGACAAATCAGAAAGAAAGGTTATTTTGGGAAGAAAAGCATTCAGGAGGAAAGCGACAACTGGAAGGAAGAGAAACACACACACATGGATGTAAGACCTAACAATGTTAGGGTTATGGTTTTTGTAATACATTGTAATGGATGATGAGGCAAAAACATAGATATATAGATACCTAGGAGGTCTAGGGAGGCATTAGTTTTCCATTATGAAAGAATCTAGAGTGGGGGTTTAGAGAGTCTGAAGAGACGACGAGAGGAAGGAGTCCTATTTTGATAACTAGGTGTAATGCTTTGGTCATAGGACCTAATTTTGTAATATGTTGAGCTATAGAGGGTCAGAAGGGTAGATATCGAGGGTTAGATCACATGCTAAGGAGCCTAGTGTGATCTAGTCCACCTCGTAATAGATCTCGACCTGAATGAGGATGAGTTGTAAAGAACGCAGTGCTATAGTTTTGGAACTACCATAATAGAAGAGATTGAGAGCCAGATATTTGTGGACGTATCCTAGGGGGGGTGAACCATTGTAAGACCTGTGTTATGTGATGGAATGTTTGTGTCTCCTTTACTGTTTATGAGTAGATGTTAGCATGATGAATGAATGAGATAATTAAATTACATGCATAATTGGGAATGACAATATATTTCTTTAATAAGTTAAATAGGACCCTCAATTCACCCTTCTCAGATCTCCATTCAATCTTGGACTGCAAACACTTGAGTATTGCAGCCACCCATTAAGACTATCTTGGGTGAGACTGCACAGTGCACTCTGTGCGCTGTGTTTCCTTCTTGTTTTCCAGGAGGCCCGACAGTCTTAGAGGATTTTTTGGAACTCTAGTAGACATGAACCTGGGTCAATCATGTTAAAGGTATAACTCAGAGAAAACTAAACCAACAAATGGTTCCATTTCCAGTTGGAACAATATAGGATTGAGTGGATGTGATCTGTTAAAAGAGGGTAAGATCTGTGAAAGGTGGGTCAAAAGAATACCAAATCAAACGAAAAAAAGGTGAGAAGAATGAGTTGCTATAAGGAGATGTTGAGACTGTGGAATCCCACAAAAGTAGAGATCGAAAATTGGCTGAAGACAAAGGAGCTAGAGTTTTCACAGAAATAAAACATAAACCCTAGAGTAACATAGCACGAATATCTTGAGAAGTATGTGTTTACTGATTCACATGAAGTATTTTTCTTTGATTTTCCACACTTATTGAAAGAGTGGATATTGAAGTTTAAGGATAACCACACAAGAAATCAGATTCAATAGTTAGAGTGGACCTCAGTTCAGATTGAGTAGTTACAATAGGTGAATAAAAAATTCACTCACGAAGTAGAATTCTGGCTCAACAGTATTGTAGCAGGATTTATAACAAAATTTACAGTAGATACTATGAAGTCATAAAACGCAGCAGAGAAAGAGTTTCTATGTGGGCCTTGAGGAAGGTATATTCGATCGATGTATACTTTATTAAGATATTTCTCTATAAAAATGGTGTAATGAAAATGGAATCATACAACTAAAATTCCTTGTATGCATGGGGGAAGCACTGACAGAAAGAGGAGAAATGGAAGGAGAAGTGGATAAAGGAAAGAAGGAGGAAGCCTTAGACCCAATCATGATGGATGTAAGGTAGCTAGAGAGGTAGTGGGGGGGGGGGCAGAGGGCCCATAGTGATAATAGTGGAGGCCATTCAATGTAAGATGGACTAGGTCCACTATATTATTAAATAAGGCTCACTATGGTAATTAGATATAATAAATGAGTAATTAGATATAATAAATGTAAGAGGAGTTCTTAAAAGGTTCTACTTCTAGAAGATTCCTTCTCTAGAATGTTCTTAGGTGATGGTAGCACTATATAAAGAGGTTCAAGCAATGTAATGGGACATGAAGAGAAGTATTGTATTTGGAGCAGTATCTCAATAGGAGGATGCCCCCTTGAAGAGGCAATTGAACAGGAGAGGATCCCTTCCATAATAGGATCCATTGTACGGTGTTGCCCTACCTCAAGGGTTTGGTAATAATAAAGTGTGGTTTCTTCTATTTTTCTTTGTGGATCTATTGTGGATTCAATATTTGTGGTGATTATATTGGTAGATATATTCAGTTTCTTAACAAGTGGTATCATAGAACTTTCCTTGGCAAACATTGTGGGTAAATGTTTTTTTTTTGCATTTTTTTTTCGGAGAAGAAAATAGAGGGCCGTGACATTCCAAAAATTTTCGGTATATTTATATGAAAAATTTGTAGAAACAAGTAGTATATCTGAGTTCCTCTCAGAAAAAAAACTCAAGTTAAAAAAAAAATCGTCTGAAACGGAATCCGAGAAGTCAAGATATTGAAGTTTTAAAATCTGCAAAATTTTCAGGGTTTTTTCTACGGACGACGTCGCTATTTTTTTTATTTTTGTAGTAGCTGGAGGCCGAATTTTCCCAAAAAAATTACAGATCTGAGTTCCTCTCACAATTTCACCCAATTTAAAAAAACAAATCAGCCGAAACGGAGTCCGGGAAGTGAAGTTATGAGCATTTTAAATTCAATTGTTTTTCAGGGTTTTTCCGGAAAACGCCGCAATTTTCTGCAGTAATTTATTGTTCTATTTTTTGGGATTTTTTGTGACGACTGCAGGACCGAAGAGTTTATAGGGTGATCATATGGCTATTTCCTCTCAAACCCTCAAAGAAATTCTTGAAAAATTCAAATCTCAATTGTATGACACATTGAATGACAAATTGGATGCCTTTGGAAATGACCTCAATGATAGTTTTCGTAGTATTCAAGATTCATTGGATAACATGTAGGAGAGATTTCTTATGACGAACATCAAGGATCAGTATAATCAAGAAATATATTCTTGGTATGATATTGATTTCGATTGTGATGATTGGTATATGGATAATTTTCATTTTTGGGATGACAACCACTTCCATATTTTATTTGATGACTCTACTCCACCTTCTGTAGAGAACATCAATGTCCCACAAGAGCTAGTTATGATTACCAACACCTAGTATGCATATTCTACAATGATATTGTTCCTTCCAGATTCAACGTTGACCCTTTCCCACTATGTGGTTGGATATTCTTATTTGGATCCACATGATAGGTGTCAGTATTGGGAGCATCATTTTCAGTTGGTTATTAGGTGCCGATATCTTTCATGTGGAGTTCACATGAGCACTTGGACATGGGACGCTAGTTTACAATGGTAGTTGGACTACTTCAACATGGTGGATTTCATTTCTCAATGGGACCCTAGTTCTCTAGTCTACTTCAGCACTATGGTCCACACTTATCCATGGGACCCTGGTATATGGTTGTACATCAAGCGTTGAGGAAAATGCTTTGATAAAGGGGATGGAATGTAAGGTAGCTAGAGAGG